>BMAU01000392.1:0-177500 GCA_019973935.1 Trichonephila clavipes
TTAAATAGCTGTTATTACCCTCAGACTTTGTCCATGTGGAGTTTAACAAAAAAGTGTTTATTCAATTCGCAGAGTTCCAATAAAACAATGTTATGTATTTCACGTAAAAGTACCTATGCTATAAGTATAATGTATTCACCTCGCGAATCGATGCTTCTGTTTCGTTTCATTTTTTCTTTGTTTTTTTGTTAGCAAGGGGGTGAGGGAGGGACGCATGACCTTTCACACACTGTCAATGAGGGGGGTGAGGACTGTAAAATCCATTAGGATCAAAATAGGTATTAGTAGCAGTAGGGTTAAGGTATCCGACTGCTTGCGACAACTTTTTTGAAAAAATGAAGATATGATTTGTTTTTGTAATTTTTAAATTATTTAGTGTAATTTAATGTAAAAATTCTAAAATTGAAAACACAGAAAAAAATTTATTATTATTAAAATGGAAAAAATCTCGTAAAATGTGCAAAGATTTTATATAAAGCAGGGGCCCATTCTGTACAAATTTATGAACAAATTCTCAATTTTCAATTTTGATGTGTTCCTTTGTTATTCATAATTGAAATGAAGCCTTCAGGATAAAGAGATATTTTAATTTTTTACAATAACTAGAGCACTTTATCTTAGTGAGATTGCAGGGAAATTGCTTAAAAGAATAGTGATTATATTCACATAAAGGACTATAAAATTTTGAAATGGAAATAGTAATTGATAACTCTGAGAGGTCAAAGCGCTTTACTACTGCACACAGAACATAAAGAAAAATTTCAGCAAATTATTTAATTTTTTTTTTTTTTCCATTCGTTGTCCTCGTTTGAGATTTTCGTGCGACTCATTGAGCTGAACGCATTTTAAAATTTGATGCTTATATGTTGAGTTGCGCACCTGCTTTTACCAAAACACTGAAATTTTTGTTCTAGTGAATGGAAAATAAAAAACTTCGTCATTTTATAAAGCTAATAAGATAGCTTGTAAAATAAAATCATAAAATTGTTTTCACTTTTTTAAAAAAAAAATCTTGATTTTAGGGTAGTCGGATACCTTAAACGAATATCAAAGTTTTTTAACACAATATACAGGGTCATTTATAAAAAAGTATGCAGTTTTACAGCACTTGAAATCAAGAAAAATGTAAGATATTACATGTCACCTGTAACAGAATTCAATGGGACGAATTTAAGTATTGTTAGAGACAGTCATAGATGTTCTATGTCTGAACCTCTAAAACAGACATGACATACACATTGATGTGCACTCCATTTCCGCAAAGCAGCTGTAATGCACTATTCTAACCTCGTCCAAGACTTTTACTTTTGCACAAACAGCCCGTAGTTTTAAACTTTTCATACCATTGTCAGATAGATTTCCTAGATGGTGGTTCTCCGAATCGTGATCAAAAATCCCGTTGGACAGCGATTGTGAATTCCATTCAATAACACAAAAAAGCCTCTTCCATTGCAGACACCGCCATTTTGACTGACTGGTAACATGATACTATTTTACTTACGTCACTTCCCTCAGGGTCTAAACACAAGTACATCTACCTTACGGTACGCTGAGGTGGTTCCTGTCTTTAATAGTTCCTTTTTTTGCAGCATCTGGAAAGGGTATACTTTTTTTTTGAATCACCCTTTATAATGAAGTTTTTTTTTCATTTTTTTTTTATAAAATTGCTTCATTACTTAATTATTTAATGAGACAGACGTCAATGACTCAAAAATTTACTTCTAACGTGTTCTAAAAACAAAAGACTGAACATTTCCAGTTGCTGCATAAATACCAACGTAGGTTAATTTAGCAAAATATATAGCTGTATTCGGAACTTTCAGCTTTGTTGGTATTTATTCAAATGAAAATTAAAAGTCTTTTATGGGTCGTATAATTTATGTACTTTTGCAACACAACTCTCAAACTAAAATTTACTAAACCTAGCTTGCAAATAAATTAAAGTAGTTTATTTGTTTTATAACGAGGATTTAGCTATTCACAGGGTAAATTACTACATGGCTTTACGCATATAACTTTGATTTAATACAGTTTGAAACAATGCAAATTATTTTCTTTTTTAAAAAATTCTACTGTATACTCACATTTATTTATTTAAAGAAGTATATCATAAATCATTGCTGTACACCATACAAGCTATTTTGTACTAAAATTATAGAATATCTATGTTTGTACGTGAATTTCCTTTGAAATTTCCCGAAAACATTTCACGGGTAACATGTAACATAAAGACTCTTACTCACACATATAAAAAAGCTGTTAATTTCAAATTACAAACAAAGACTTCATTTTATTTATATGTATAGATTAACATGCTTTTTTTCTTGCAAATTATGAAGGATAGAAATACTATTTTCTTGCAATGTAAAATTAGTTTTATTTAGTAGAAGTGTTGGTTAATGCATAATTTTTAACTTAAAATTCAAGCTTTAATATCTCACACTCATAGGTGTAGCTACTGTCACAACAGCCGTATCCATGTTACAGAGCTCCCAAGCTACAGGGCTCAATTATGTGTAACCTTGACTTTCAAACAAGTTATGCTAATGCGCCCATTTTTATTTATATTCCAAAATTAGGCCCCTGGAAGGATTTTGATACAGGATCCAATCAGGACTAGTTACACCAGTGTTCTCAAATATAACAAAAGTACAAAATTAGTTACCTTTCAAGTATTTGCTTTTTATTTTTGTGCAACGTTATGTGTGTACTGCTTTTAAATACTCTCATTCAACGCTCGTAAAAATAATTATATTTTGGAGCAAGCTTCTTTCATATTCACGCGTTTGAATGCGCGTTGTAATTTTCAAAGTATTTAATAGTTTCTAACTGTTAATAGTCGTTCTCGGTAACAGTCAGTTCTTTAAAAGTTATTTAGTGAAATTTAGACTTAAATAAAAAAAATGTTTTTTTTGTTATTATTTCTCTGAGCCCACATGCATTACATAAGTTTCATTTGCTTTAAATTAGATAATTATAATAAAGTTTAAAAAAACAACTAATAAACTTTTAAAAACTAATAAAACTTTTAAAAACTAATAAAATTTTTAAAATACTAACACAATTTATAATTTTTTTTTTTTTTAAATTTTATAAAATGTTAAACTAAAAGTAGATTTCAAAATGTATCCAACATATTTTACATCAAGGATATTTTCATAACAAGAAAGAGTAGTTGATGGCTAATCAGCATTTAAAGTTAATTAAGTAAATATATAATTAAATAAAAAATAAAATATCAATATACCTCATTAAATTTTTCTTTTTTTGAATTTAAATTTTACAAATTTATTTTTTATATCATCTAATTGAATATGTGTAATGGGAAATTGATGATGCTACTACAAATCATGGGTGATTGTTTTCTTTGTCAAGTTTAAGTATACAAACGTTTAACATACTTGAATATTTCCCACTAAGAATAACTACAGAAAAAAATACCAATTCTTTTTGCTTAGTTTTAATAATTGTTTTCAGAAAATACGTTTCAGTTGGAAAAACGCAATGCTATATGGAGTAAAAACAATTAACGCAATCTTTAAGAGTGGTTGCAGTGGTCAAGGACACTGACTCGTGGCCGGCGTGACAAAAAAAAGTTCAAGCCTATTTCTGCTGAAGACCCACCGTGCGGAGAAGGTCAATGCACGTTAAATATGTCGAGGCTCAAACATCTTCTCGTTGGTGTGAATATTAACATCGCGATATTCAGCTATTTGAAGGCTTTTGACGACGGACCTCGTAATTTTGAACCATGGTCTAGTGATGATTACGACACATGAGCTGGCATCCCCTAATTTCCACATCACACCAACAGGAGAGCTTTGACAGATTAAATGTGAATATCCGCCTTACACGGTGGATCTTCAGTGGTACTAGACATGAACATGACACGTTGGTGGGGAATTTAGGAGAAGGGGAGTGCCAGTACTGATGTCACCCTCGTCACTTGACCATGGTTCAAAATTACGAGGCCCGTTGCTAATAATCCTCGTGTGTCTCATTAGAGTGATGTAAATATACACTGACTCACTTGGATATAAAAAAAAAGTAGAATGCATTTCTAATGCATGAAGTTGTACATTTTAACTTAACTATATATAAAGAGTGTTTTTTTCCAGGTATAGAAGTTTAAGTTGGCATTACTTTCCAAGATGGCGACCGATTTAACAGCTGCCAAGTGATTTATTCTCAGTTTGGTATGGCAATTCATCAAAATGATCATCAAGCGAAGCGTAGATTCGTCAAATGAGCCCAAAACGAGATTGCCGTTGTTCCTGATTTTCATAAGCGAATTTTGTTTAGCGATGAAGCGCACTTCTGGTTAAATGGCTACGTCAACAAACAAAACTGCGCCGCATTTGGAGTGAAGCTAATCCACTAGTGTATGTCGAAACACCATTACGTCCAGAAAAACTGACTGTTTGGAAAAAAAATGAAAGAGAATGGAAATTACTGTTTTGTCTGAAATTCGCAATATAACGTATTTTCCTTCGTAAAAATATTTTTACGTACAGTAATAATTTTTATAAACACTTTTTCTAAAATTTTGAATATATTTCTGTAAACTTCGCGCCGCAATATTAATATCATACCTGCTCTGGTTCAACATCGATAAACAAAAATATTCAGGCTACTATATTTTCGTAGGATATTAGACATATTACCTATTTTTTAGAAATAATAAAATAATCCTGCATTAATAAAATTAAATATAATGAAAGTAATATTTGGTGATATAATAAAAAAAATGCTTATGGTTAAAATAACATGCTATTTTTATCATAAATGCGTTTATAGCTTGAATATGCTAAAAAAAATTGAGCAAAATATTTTTTTTTGTTGTTGTTAAATGTAAAACATTATAATCAGAAGTAATTAAGTTTAAGATTAGAGAAAATAAAATAGAGAGAGATAGAAAAGAGTGAGAGAGCCAGTTTTTGCAAGAATTTTTTTTTTTTTTATAATTTAAGTGCCTGCTTATAATCGCAAGAAGAGTAAAATTTTAAGTGATGGTAATAAAGAAAGACATCAAAGCTCAAAGTAAGCCATAGAAAATAAAAATAAATCATTTAAAGGTACAAAAACATTACATGGCATGAAGAAAAATTGAAGCGGTGTTGTGTTTTTTATCATTCTGTTATCCGCCGCTATGGAATTTAATTACTTATGTGAATTTAGATAAAAGTGTCTAGAGCGATCGATACTCCGGGAAAGGTGAAAAAGTGATTTCGTTCATCAGTCTTAGAATGGGGCATTTAACATTTAGGCTTGTAGACGAGGGAAATCCAGCACTGTAACGCATATTCAACTTGCGTTAACGAGATCGCGGAGCGAAGATTCGGTTGTTGAAGCGTTTTAAGAGAATTATTCCCGTGATGTCGTTAGAACGTCTAGAATAAAAGGAGAGGTATGATCATTTGAAGGAGCTTTGGCACCTATCGGGGACTTCCGGCCAATTTAACGGTTATGTGGAAGCGCTTGACAGGGTCATAAAGAACACCTAAGTCTCCTTTGAAAAGGCGGCGGTAACATCCTGTGGAATAGAGATGAATGAAGCTCATCCACGTTCTTCAGTCAATGTCGGACCCGATGAGCCGTGAAAATTGTCATCGTGTGTAATAACGGATAAGTACATCGTCTTCACCGCGATAGTACCCTTAACCGCCCATCGTGAAATCGTTCACGTGAAAGGAAATTTCAAAAGAATGGGGGAAAAAAGAAACGTTGGAGAGTTGGATATTATTGAAATAAGAAATGCATGTGCCGTTCTGCTTACTGATATCTAGAGAACCCCTCTGAGTGTTATCAGAGATAGAAAAAACCACTGCTCTAGATTTTTTTTAAAAAACTCTTTCTTGCTATTTTATTTTAAAAGTGATTTTGAGCAACGTCGGACTTCACAAGTCTTACGGGGAAAAAGTGGCTACATTCATTTTCTCTACTTTTGTCGTATCCAAAGAAAAGGAAAGATGAAGAATAAAGGGGGCTTTTACTCACTGAAAGGTTTCAAAGAGTCTATATTCTCCTGAGATATATATCATATCAGTAAAAATACAATCAGAATGATATATTATCAGGGCAAATATTTTATTTAAAATAAGACGTATAGCTACTATTTGAAGTTACTCAATCTCGTCTTCAAGAGCATGAGTAGAAGTACTTTTTATATAAATTTACCAAATCTATAAAATATTTGGTATCTATATACCAAATCTATTTAATAATCTATAAGCACTTTTTATATATATTCACCAAATTTATAAAATCAGCACCGGTAAATATCAGTAAGTTCATATTTTACATATTTAATAGTTCACCACAGATTGATTTATATTTTAATATAAGTTAAAACCAGCTAATAAATAAACATAACCAAATACAATTCAGTAAAAAGTTTATAAAGATAGCTGTCACATACTATACTAGATTAATTTATTTTAGTCATGGCCAAATTATCACCAACATCATATTAGGTTACCATATTGAGTCTCATGTTTTATTTAATGTTGTAATATTTACTAAAAACATGTGTGGAATACTAATGTGTGTGAAATACAATGTGAAATACTAAAATGTGTGGAATACAAACACCTATTTCTCGGGTTAATATTAAGTTTCTTGACATATCATTGAAATTCTGAATGAGTTATTAAATCGTATTTTTATTTGTCAGGTTGTCAAGTTCATTCTTATTTTTATTGTGTCTTTTTGTATACTTTTATTCACCTCTATTCAGTTTATTTCTAGTGATTTCGTGTTGATTTTTTGAAGGTTATACAAATAGGTTACGGATTGATGTAAGTTTTGCATTTAGAATTCTTCTATAAAATAGTAAGGAAGAGAGATTAAAGGACAGATTAATTGGTTTTATAAAGAAGGATGTAGAAAATATTGGAAAATTTCTTCCTCCTTCAGTTACAATGAATTACCTCTTGTTTTTCTCAAGTAGAAGCGTAATTTTCCTTTTTTATAAGCTAATTTATTGTATGATTATTGATTTAAATAAAATAACAATTCAGTCTTCTGGGTTATACGAATCTAACTCTATCTCTGAACATTTGCTTGGAATTAAACCAATTAAATCGCTCAGAGCACTGTAAATTGGTGTCTGGTAGATTTGATGTAAATGTTTGAATAGAACTGACGCTTCTCTGATTAATTTCTTCTAACTTTTTTCGAAAGTTTATTTAAAAACTAATTAATTTATGAAGGCGAATGTTTTTGGAGTTTGTTTTGTTTTAAAAATATCATCATGTTATCTAATATCATCTTTGTAATATTCTCTCGTATTTAATGATGTCATTTTGAAGGAACTTTCTGAGCAATCGAGATGAAAGATGATACATTAGATTATACTAATGTAACGCCCGAATAACTTAAGTTAATTTAATTTATTCTTATTATCCGTTCTTTAGTACCCAGGTTCTAAATTAACATTTGGCGTCACACTATAGCTTAAATTTAGACATTAATCATTAAAGACAAATAAAACGGACACTAAATTAAAAAGCCTTCTTTAAATTACACTTAATTTATTTACAAAACATTTAAATTACGTTAATTACTAAAGACATACATTATCACTTAACTGAATTAGGATCTGAGAGAGAGAGAGAACATGGTGTGCCATCTCGGGAGTCTCCAACCTCGGCAATTTGTCAAAGGGTCGTCAGACCAAAATCGGTGATAAAAATTGTGTCAGAGAGTGACTAAATTCGTCGTGCAAGCGCTTATATTTCGCGGCGGTTTACCCCTGTATTCTGGAGAGGATTCTTTTTCGAAACACAATCAGCTTTTCTGATTGGTCTGAAGTCAGCGGAGGGATATCTTCCCGGGGTCCATGACTCCCCCAAAACGCGGGAAATTCCCAAAAAACATCCCATATCATGATGTATTTATGGGTACATTGCCTTCTTCCAGGCGTGGGAAATGCGTCACCCTTTTCGGTGGGGTGAGAGGCCCTCCCAGAAATTCCTTTGCTTGTAAACAACAACAGGGCCGATATACAAATTACTGTTGTAATCCTTATGGAAAGGCGGCCCCCCATCAATACGGAAGAATTTAAGGAGTAATTGAGCATCAGATTTAATTGAGATGTATCTGTGTATACTAAATATCACCGTTCTGTTGTATAGATGGTGACTTTTATAGCGATTCACTGAATCAGTATTTAGGAATAAACATAGATTCAGTAGTAGCTGTAACTTGTGTTTCGTATTTCCCCAGTTATATTTAATTATATTCCGTTTCCATCACGTAAGAGCTTGCTTTTGATAACTCTCCCAAGCAGAGAGTTAATAATAATTTGATGAAGTAAGAGAAGGCTTTAGTCGTAGAATTTTTTTATATGTGTGTGTAAGAGTCTTTGTGTTACATGTGCTACCCGTGAAGTGTTTTCGGGAAATTTTTTTCAAAGGAAATTCACGTACAAACATAGAGATTTTATAATTTTAGTACAAAATATCTTGTATGGTGTACAACAATAATTTATGATATACTTCTTTAAATAAATAAATGTCAGTTCACAGTAGAATTTTTTTAAAAAGAAAATAAATTGCATTGTTTCAAATTGTATTAAATCAAAGTTATATGCGTAAAGCCATATAGTAATTTACCCTGTGACTAGCTAAAACCTCGTTATAAAACAAATAAACTACTTTAATTTAGTTGCAAGCTAGGTTTAGTAAATTTTAGTTTGAGAGTTTTGTTGCAAAAGTACATAAATTATGTTGTTGTTTTCTGATGCCACCTGTCTGACGTAGTCAGATAGAGGCCCACGAAATTCATCGTGGCATGGGCAAGAGGTGCGCCTGTCGTTGACTTTGAGCACCATACAGGTGACAGTGCGATTTTAGCTCGGCGAAATCATAGGTTACTGAGAGATTATATCACTTTCCACCTACTACGATTGATGAAATAAAGCATAGATTGAAGCAGCATGGAATGACTTGCTTGTATCTATCATCCCAGCTCAATTCGATGCTCAACTTGGGTAGAATTGTTTTAGATAGTGGAGGTGGCAAATGTTTGTATTAATTCCGGATTCTGTGCAACTCCAAACTGTCTACAATTTTAATTATTTTTTCATCCTGATATTATGTATATATACAAAAAGTAAAGTTTTGCGTGTTTTATTTGCTTTTCTTTCTGGTGTTGCAATTTAATTAGTCTAATTGTAATAATGATACTTATTTTCAAAGAGAAATACATAAATTTGGAAACTATCATTTTAGTAACCAAATTCATCAACCTTTTAACTGTCATTGCCCAGAGTATCTCGCGCACGACACTAGAGCTCCAAAATGTCATCTCCTAGATAATCTTAGGTATGATACCAGTGTTAGAAAATGTCCCGCTCGAGTATTATACGGAATAATACTTTGGGTAATTTGCTATGAGTAGTGTAGATCGCTGTGATTAGGAAAAATCCTTTCATCCAACAATCCGAAAACGCCAGGAAATATATTATAAAAATACATTTTTACATTTATTAGACAAGGTACTGTGAAACTAATTTTTGATCTATAAAAATGTAGTTGGGAAACGTATTGCATTTTTAGAATTTCGAATCCAAGTTGTAGAAGAGCTTGTACATAAAGATGATACATCTTCTGGACAAAATAGTTCTAGCAGACCTCCTACAATAGGTAACCCTGCCCATCTTAGTGAACGATATTTTATATCAAATATTTCTCCTTACTCCTACGAAACGGGAACCTACAAGGTAGGGTAAAGTTTGTTATTCAAAAAAGAATGCAAAAAAGGAAAAAAAAAAAGATAAGTAAAGAAACACGATTTTCTAGTGTAGTAATTGCGGAACTGTTCTGTGCTTGGAAAAGTGTTTCCAGTTATACCACACAAATCTAAATTTTAGGACTATTAATAAGTATTTATTTTATTTTTATTTCATTTTTTAGAAAATACTGCTTCACTAGACGCGAACTTTATAACTGTCACGCTGTGTGGCAGCACTTCAAGTGAATAATGCAGTTACTATAAAACTTAAAAATTTTTATACATGTAATTCAAGATATTAATTTTTAACTACCAAGTACATTTTATTTTGTACTAAGCATTTGATTTTTGCAATGAAAAATTTTAGAATTCATGTACCCAAATCATCAAAATAACTTGACAGTTAAAGGGTTGAATAGGAGAGATGTAAACATCGGGAAGGAAAGTTCTTAGATTCATGAAAAAACTGATTTTAGTAACAAATACTATTTTTTCCCTGTTGTAATTGTTTTCTTGATATACTGAACCTAATAAAAGAATTTTTACGGTGAATTCTTCTTAAACTCACGCCTAAATAAATAATTTTTGAATAACATTGAGATATAATTTTTGAGTAAATGTTTGCACGATTTTTTGACTAAAGTTATACTTTTTGTAAGTAATTTCATAAAGAAAAAATGATAACAACCAAAAAAAAAAGCAAAAACTACCCTATAAGTAAAATGCTTACAAAAATACTTAGAAAAAATATTAATAAGCTTGATTTTATTTAAAATATTTCCGATCTTTTGTATAGAATGAATATTTCTATGCATAAAAGGAATTTTTATGTACATATATATTTCGTGTTATATATAACTTATTCTTTGAGAGCTTTGGTGGCATTCTTTCATAATATTTTTTCCCGTCAACTTTCTGCACGAACAAGTAAGTTCGACAATTTGTTTCTAAAAAATGCACCTGATTATGCTTAGTTGACGAGAAGCAATTTTGTTTATCAAAATACAAATGACTCAAACTATTTATGAGCTACTTTAGTGGAATGCAGAAAAATATTTAGCATACTTTGATCTCATACATTTTTTTTCAATACTTATTCTTTATTAGTCAAAATGATATATTTAATCTTCTTCAAACACATATGAAGATGTTTTTGTTCTTTCAGAAACAAATAAAGTTGTGAGAAAAAAAGTTGTTTATAAGTTTTCTGGAAGTAATTAAATGCAGAAAAATTTAATTTCATATATATATATATATATATATATATATATATATATATATATATATATTTATATATATATATATATTTAAGGAAAAATAAAAATTTTTTCTTATAAGCAGAAACAAACAAAAAATTTATTTTTTTCAAACATTAACATTCTTCTCATGAATATTTTAATCAAATCAAAAACTGGAATTTTACGACAGAGATGGACGAGTAAAAAGTATATATATATATATATATATATATATATAAATTGTTTACAGAAGGCTGCGCACTAATTTTTTGCTAAAGTTTAAAAAAATCATAAATTTAATATTAACCAGTGCTATGTTTCATGTTATGAGATAAAATTAATCATCTGAAATATGATTTGATTAAAATACGAAATTAAATACTTTTTTAATATTACCTACAGATGAAAAAATTAAGCTAATGTTATCGGAATAAAATTAAAAAAACAGTTTAGATTATGATTTTATCTTATTTTTTTTTAACATAGATAATATAATACGGTTCACATTCTCTCCTATAGACGTATACCTAAGAATATTTGTTTAGAGTTAAGCATAATTTCGGTGAACACAAAATTTGTAAACATCTCGATTTAAGCATGTTTCGGATATAAGGTGCTTACGAGGTGTTTAATGAGAAGTTTATCTATGAAGTGTTTAATGAGAAGAAGTTTATCTACGAGGTATTCAATTTGAAGAAAATTATATATATATATATATATATATATATATATATATATATTTATATATATATTATATATATGTATATATATTTATATATATATATTATATATATATATATATATATATATATCTACGAGGTATTCAATTTGAAGAAGTTTATCTTACACAACTGAATTTTTCTAAAAAATATTTTTCATACTATTTAAAAAATTGTGTGTTTGTGCTGTTTCTCTCTCCTCACCTCCTCTCTCCTCTCTATTTCTCACCTCCTTTCTATTTCTCACCTCCTCTCTATCTCTCACCTCCTTTCCTATCTCTCACCTCCTCTCTCCAATCTCTCACCTCTCTCTCTATCTCTCACCTCCTCTCTATCTCTCACCTCCTCTCCTATCTCTCACCTCCTCTCTCCTATCTCTCACCTCTCTCTCTCTCTCTCTCATCTTCTCTTTTTAATGTACATAACTTAAATGCTAATCATTATACATAAAATGTTTCCTATAAATATTTAACCATCTCTCTTAGTGGTTTTTTGAGTGGCCGCAGTAGCCGAGTGACCATGGTCACGAACTCGTGACTGGCAGTGTTTCTATCGAGTTGTGGGTTAAATTCTAGTGTCATTAAAGACTAGCCGTGTGAATTGGCATGGTGTGAAAATTTGGATAGTGGGGTATCAGCTCAAGTGTCGTCCTCGAGACTTGACCGAGATTCAAAATTACGAGGTATGTAGCCAATAAGCCTAGCGTGTATGCAAGCAAGTTACTTTTGTTGAGTAAAAATCCGCTGAGAACGGGCTTTGCAGAAATTGACTCCCAAAAAGGGTTGCGGGGGTTACAGATGAAAATGATTTGGAGTTTTTCTAGCATGTTACTTTTATTTAGCAGAGATCCGCTAAAACTAGGGTTTGAGTAAATTGACTGCGACGAAGGGGATACATGGGTGTCATGATAAATATACCTCTGTTTTAGAGAAATTCAAGAAATCAATTCTCCAAATTCTTTTCTTAAATTAAGAGGTGAGGGTTCTAAGAATATTTTTCATTGCAATTGAAAGCTTAATGCTGGAATTTAGAACTTAGATAACAGTGATCTGAAAAGGATGTTTAGAGTTATAATGTCACAAAATATACCGCGAAGCGGATAGATAACGGTTAGTTATACTATAATTTTGATTCTAGACAAAAGCTATACACTGAGTTCCCTCTGAAAACCGTTGTCACCCCAATAGTTTATGAATGACAAGAACTATATTCATTAAAGTGAGGTCTAAATATAGTAAAGTTGCTATACGCTACACAAAAAACTGCGTACATCACTACCAGGTGGATAAATTTGAAATTAGCATTCGTATCTCAAAAACAGTACGAGATACATGGAAAACGTCAATTATAAAGATGGCCAGCATTATTGATTTAGTGAAAAAAAGACACCTTTGGTTAAGTAATATTAATAGTAGAAGGCATAACATATGCATTTATTTAGTTCGAAACTCCCAAAATTGGAACACTATTTAACACAGAAGAAAAGAGAATATGTAACACGCATGAGCATTCCTGATCCTCAACATCATATGGATAGATGATGCATGCCTTACGCGTAACATTATGCATAATAAGCAGAAAATCTTTTTCTGGTCGTTGAATAATCCTAGGTAGGTTGTCGAAGTTCGAAATCAAGTTAGCTGGTCGATAAATGTCTAGTGTGGAATTTTGAAAAACAGAGTGTCAGATTGACCCGGTATCAACCTCGAACTGGATCTCGTGGTCCTGATACTTGTCATTACCGAAAGACGTACTAATCTGATTTCCTAGGGAACTTGTCGTTAAGGAACCTCCAGAATGTAGGGTTCCAACACGATGGCGTCTCACCGTACAAGGTATCTATCATGTGTCACACAGTACATTCGAGACACATTTCAGCAATAAGTCATTGTTGTTGTTGTTGTTTTCTGATGCCACCTGTCTGACGTAGTCAGATCGAGGCCCACGAAGTTCATCGTGGCATGGGCAAGAGGTACGCCTGTCATTGACTTTGAGCACCATACAGGTGACAGTGCGATTTTAGCTCGGCGAAATTCCCCGAAGGGACGATAGATGGCGACACGACCTCTATCTCCACAATTTCTGCATGTAAACTGAAGGGGAGGGAAATATTCTCCAGTCCCTGCACTTGTGATTAAGCCCACAAAACTACGGACCCACTGATTTAACGAGCACGTACTCCGTGTGTACTCGGAGGGTCTTTGGTGGCATCGGGCATCGAACCCAGGCCTTCCGGTCTGGAGTCCGATGCTCTAACCACTAGGCTACCCACGGCCTACATGAATTATACTACCCATAAAAGGCTTTTAATTTTCATTTGAATAAATACCAACAAAGCTGAAGTTCCGAATACAGCTATATATTTTGCTAAATTAATCTACGTTGATATTTATGTAGCAACTGGAAAAGTTCAGCCTTTGTTTTTGAAACACGTTTAGTCATTGACGTCTGTCTCATTAAATATTTAAATAATGAAGCAATTTTATAAAAAAATGAAAAGAAACTTCATCATAAAGGGGGATTCAAAAAAAAAAGTATACCCTTTCCAGATGCTGCAAAAAAGACTAGAACAAAAATTACAAGTGTTTTAGTAAAAGCAGATGTCATAACATTATATAAGCTGTCAAATTTTAAAATGCGTTCTGCTCGAAATGTGTAGTTTTTGAAAATTTTTCAAACGAGGACAGAGAATGCTCAAAAAAATTTTTAAAATAAATTGCTGAAATTTTTTGTGTATGTTTTGTATAACAGTAGAAGTGTTTTAACCTTAAATTTATCAATGTCTCTTAAATTTATTACAAAATTTACAATTCTTTATGTGAATATAGTCACTGTTTTTTTAAGCAATTTCGTATAATAACTAAGATAAAGTGTTCTAGTTTTTGTAAAAATTAAAATAAAATTAATTAAAAATATTTAACAATTTTTACCCATTTTAGTAGTAATAATTTATTTTTCCCTTATTAATTTTTGCCGTTTTTTCTTAAAAAGTACTAAATAAATATAAATTCGTAAAGAAATCTCCATTTTTTCTTTAAAAAAGTTGTCGCAAGTAGTCGGATACTTTAATTAAAATTTAGTTTCTTTTATTAAATGATAAAAAAACGAGACAAAAAATCCAAAAATTACGATTAAGACCAGAGTAATAATTAGAACCAATTATAAGTATTAAAGTCAATGTTAAACTAAATAAAGCCTTGTGAGCTAATACGCATAATGCTTTATGAATAAATGCTTGAAGCACATACCCAAACTCTCTGTTTAACTTGAAAGCTTCAAATCACTGAAAAAATTAATATACTTAAGAATACGTTGCAAATTATAACTGCTTAGTACATCCAGTCCCTTAATATA
Source organism: Trichonephila clavipes (assembly GCA_019973935.1). NCBI lineage: Eukaryota > Metazoa > Arthropoda > Arachnida > Araneae > Nephilidae > Trichonephila > Trichonephila clavipes. The sequence continues at coordinate 15,047 of BMAU01000392.1, forward strand.
GTTAATTCACGCAAAAACAGCTGACTAACTAGCTTGGTGAATAACATATTGGAATAATTATACACACATTAATACTGCTTGTTTAGAAAATTTTATGGAAATTCTTAAAACTAATAAAAATACCAATATGTATTTCTGTGTCTGATTTGATTCTTTAAATTCTATGCTAATTAAGGCTGTAATAAGCAGAAGTCAGGTTTCGGTTTACAAAAGGAGTTTACAAAATGAACTGACTACCTCTGTTAAACAATTTATCATTATTATTACTATAAAAAGCATTAGTAAATTATTAGTATAAGAAACAGTTTTCAGGTCTTACAATTTTAGAAGACAGTTTCGTCTCCAAGTTAAAAGAGAGATTAACTACAAATCTACAAGAAAAAGACTCAATTTATGTAAATGTGCAGTGAAGATGTGATGGCGCAAAATTCAATTTTTCAGTTGGATGATTGTGTTTACCCAAATTTACAAACAGAAGAAACGATGAAGAAAGTGATAAATATTAGTAGAGAACATAATGATAAGTGAATGCTGGTAACATGCTCTTTACTCTTTCAATTAAATAAGCCTGAATGAAATGACTTCAAAGCTAATATGTTGCATTCATTAAAAACGGCATAGAATGTTGTCGTGAATTTACATTTGTGTGCAGATTCAATCACTTCCGATTAAATATTTATCTACATATCTCAAGATTATTTTCTGTGAAAAGAAATTCAAAAACTATAAATATAAAGCAATAATTTCATACTTATTTTGGGTTATTTATAAACACTATAAGAATTTAAAATGAGATAGAAAATTCTTAAACAACACAATAGATGATGCATTTATTTTACTGCAAAATGAATACAAATTTGGGGAACATCATTTAGTTTTTTGAAATCGTATATTTTTATAATTTTTAAGTAATTCATATTGGAGGGGTTAAAAATGAAGAATGCTTGCTTATAGACTATTTTTAACGTAAATAATAGCTCACATCTTCATTATCACATCAATTCTGATTCAAATATTTAAGCAAAGAGCGTTATTTATGTATAATAACATAAATGATGAGATAATTTGGCAGAAGCTAGGAACCCGCTATTTTTTGAGTCACATCCATGAAATAGATATACACTCTGTCGCAAAAAAATATATGCACCCAGAAGAAATTGAGCTACATTCACGAAATTTGGTATGCATGTAGTGTATATGAAAATAAACAAATGATTAAAAATTCAGAACAAAATATCATTTTATTAAGCGGTTACAGCTTGCAAAAGGTTAAAAATCAGTAAGTAGTAAAGCCACCTCTGACAGCTATACAAGCCGAAATTCGGCGTGGCATCGATTCAATTAGATCACTTATGACCCCTGTGGAAGATCCTGCCATAGTCTTTGCATCTGCGCAGTTAATTCTCCTGTATCTCGGGACGGCTGCAGTTGCCTTCCCAGCGCGTCCAGACATGCTCTATTGGCGAAAGATCTGGTGACCTGGCAGGCCATGGTAGGACGTCATATCCTTGAAGACATTGTTGGGAGAGTCGCGCAGTATGTGGACGAGCATTATCCTGTTGATAAATGGCACCTGGGCGACTTGATAGCATGGGTAGCACAATCGGCGTTAAAATATCGTCCACGTGTCTGTGAGCTGTCAAAGTGCCTTGAAGGACCACTAAAGATGATCGTGTGTCCCAAGAAATTGCTCCCCACACTGTCACACCTTGTGAAATTGCTGTATGCCGCTCGACAATAAATGCCGGATCGGACCGCTGGCCGGTGCGCCTCCAGACACGTGTGCGGTGGTCATCATCACTGAGACTGAATCGGGATTCATCACTGAAGATGACACGTCTCCAGTCTGTCACACTCCAAGTTGCCCGAGGTCGGCAAAATCCAGTCGACACTGCCTATGATGTGGGGTCAGTGGTAAGCGTCTTAGCGGACGTCGGCTCCTCAAGTCAACTTCGGTCAGTCGTCTCCTTATGGTTTCTCTTGATGGCACTGGATGTCTGGAAGGAGGTAAGTGGCGTTGAATCGATGCTAGCGACGTTGTTGGTGCCGAAGTGGCCACTCTTCTGATTGCACGATCCTCGCGATCATTTGTGTTCCTGGGACGTCCTGACCCTCCGCGACGGTACACTCTACCTTCTGTGATCCACTGTTGCCAACACCGAGCAACTACCATATCGCTCTGACCGAGGTGGCGGCCGATACGTCTATTCGACCAACCTGCTTCTCTGAGGCCTATTACACGGCCCCTATCAAAGTCCGTCAGCTGCTCGTACTGCCGCCGGTTACGTCTTAGAGGCATCCTAAATCTCAATATCGTCTATCAAAGTCATCAGATTCGTTTGGATAGCCGTACGGCACTCGTACTCATGCTTTTAAACTCTCCCAGTTGCGCAACTAATATGCGCATAGCACACTTAGCCTTGTCTCATTGGCTTCGAAATTTTAATCATTTGCATATCTCTTACCAGACTACATTCTTGCCGAGTTTCGTGATTGTGGCTTGATTTCTTCTGGGTGCATATATTTTTTTGCGACAGAGTGTATTTGATATGTCCTTTGGATGTGTATGGACAAGTATCTCTTTGGATTGTGGTACTGATCTGTATATTGTACCAATATACACCATTAATGTTAAGCGATATGGAGAGAACGTTCTTCCTCCAATTATTCGTCCATACGCTGGTTAAGCGAATGACTTCGTTATCTTAAAATACGATAATGCCATACAACACAGATCTCAGTTGATGGAAAACTATCTCGTAGCTAAACTATTGTGGTCACACAGCACGTTACCGGAACTAGAGTCCATTTGAATACTTTTAGACTGTTCTAGTGAGACGTATTACAGCACTTAATCCATCCCCTGTAACTCTTCAAGGAATGTTAGGGATTCTTTGACAAAACAATGAACTTCATTACTGAGTTAATAACATTTTGAATATAGAATGCCTGTGTCATGCTGTATAGCTGTTACACTTGATTTAAATGAATGATGCCGCATTGAACTTGAATATTAAGCTTTTATGGAATCTTTTAATTTTGTGCATTTACAAAATAGAAAATGTACCTATAGTTTTTATTTGTGCTTAAATTGAAAAATACTGTTAGATCATTGTATGTTCTAGAAAATTTCATTAGATTCCAATAAATAGAAAATTTTCTAATTACAATTTTTCTGACATTCCGCACTTTTTTTTGAAATAGGTACATGTTCATGACTTCTTAAGTGGAATTACCGAAATTCTTGCAGTAGAATTTTTCGAAAATATGAAAAAACTTTCAGCAAATGACTTCTGCAAGTAAAAAAAACATAAATAAATAAATTGCCAACAATATTTTTATTGAAGCAAAGTAAAGGCAGCAATCTACTAAAACCTTAAAAATGGACCCGCTTAATCAAATTTATGAGAGTTAGAGTTGAGAGGGTTACACGAAAATGCTGCTGTAGCCAGGCTGATTTGACACTTAATGTAAAGCGGACACTTAATCAATATAATCAATTCAACAAATAACGGGAACAAAGGATTGATCGTTTCTCATTAATGCAGTGTGTGTCTACGTGCTATTACTTAGATAATTCAAGTCCCTTAACAGACTCGCTTTCGACCTTATAGTAATTACTGCATTGTAAAAGGAGCGAAAAATTTATTTCGGCTTAACTTTCCCTTGAAAGTAAGGTTGCCCCTCTACTTAGTTTCAAGATTTCTGCTTTGAACATGCTGTTACTAGTTATTATTAAAGAAGGGATCTTTTAAAAGCTAATATAACTTAGTTATTTTGCAATTAAGAGGCTGCTGCAAACATTAAATGTGGAACAAGTATATAAGAGAATAAATATTTGTTAAATGTATAATAAAATAAAAAAATAGTTTATTTTAATGAATGCATAACAATTAAAAATACGCAATTGTACTTTTTAAATGAGAAAATAGTGCTAATATGAGGGGTCTAACAGGTGTTAATTTTGTTCCGAGAGCTGAAAATATGTACAATTTTCAATTAGCCAGAGTTCTTTGAGATTAAAATTAAATAATTCAATTATTTTCCATACTATTTATAAAGAAATAAGACTTCAAAAAGTATAAAATGTTTAAAACATAATCATAAGTTTAAAAATTATAAGCATATGAATATAAGAATCATTTTTGTAATAAATATTAATTAAGATTTACGTTGCGTATGATATTTTCTAAAATAGTTGCTCTAATTACTAGCAATAAGTTGATTTATAAAGTTAAATATATCCATATTACACTGTAGATGTTTTTATATAAATAGAATAATAAATTATATTTTTAAAAAAAATAAAAGAAAAATTAATTTTTTTTTAAATTTGAATATTTTTCAAATATTTTGAAATACAAATGATATATAATACAGGGTTTAAATAGTATGATACATTTTATAATTCTATAAAGTCTTATACATAAAAGGCTATTATTTTAGAAAATAACGTGCTTAGCTTAAAATTTATAACATATTTTTTTTATTTTTATACGTTTATAATTTTTAAAACTATGATTATATGTTTAACATTTTGCACTTATTTAAAACCTTATTCTATTATAGATAATGCGTAAAATAATCGAATTATTTAGTTACTTTAATTTTAAGGAATTATATCTATTTCAAAATTGTTCATATTTTCAGTCCTCGAGTCAAAATTAACACCCCTGAGACCTCCTTCGCCTAATCATTTATTCTTACAGAATAAATATGAAATTTTAATAGCTTAATCAAAATGTGAATTTATAATAGCTTTTCTCACTTTGAATAATAGTTTTCGCTTACATTAATTTTTGCAACATCAATACTGGCTGTTAAATAATACATCTTGTCATATTTGCGTGTATAACTATTTTTAACAGAAGTTTATTTAAAGCTAATACGTGTACATGTAAATGAACATAAATGATCAAGTGATATTGTAATATTCTAAGAAAACTTGAAACTTAATAAATATTAAGTACTTGATAGAAATTTCACAATACTTAAATGTTAGTTTCTGTTGATAAGAATTTCTTAATGCTATCAATAATTATCCTTAATACAATTGATCATTGTTCATAGTATGGAATAAAAAGCACTAAAACTCAAAGCATCTCTCAACATTACATATTATAAGAGAAATAGTTATAACACTATTATGAGGCAAATGAAAATAGACATTAATGCAGTGCTTCTCAAACTTTCAATACTGGCGCCCCCCTTTTCAATCACAATTTTTATCGCGCCCCCCTTATACATTAATAATGCACTTTGACAGTAAAGCTACTATACGAGATCTTAATTATAAACCATACAAATTAATAACATAAGTATTAAATTTTGAATACTATTTTAAGCAAAAAAAAATAAATTAAGTAAGTAATAGGATAATTATTATGTTATTTTTCCTTTCTCTAATTTTTAAATTGAACATATTGCAAAATGCGGTGACTGCTTAGAAGACAAAATATGGATATCCGCTAAATATAGAAAAATAACTCAGAGGGTCAATTTCTAATCATAACTATTCCTTATAAAAACTTCTCTTTGCAAGACAAGCCCATGGAAGTCGTTAATACTTATTAAACTTGTTCTTAATTTAGTATTAATTAATTAGTTATAAAATACTCTGTGCAGCACTGATACATTAAAAGTAAACCGGCTGAAGTACTCGCTCTTTGCAGAAGTTCCTTTATAAGAAAATAAAACATTCTTGATATAATAGCTGTATTGTAAGGAGAGTAAAGCCAAGTGCTCGACAATGTTTACAAAAATGTAAAATGTTTTTTTTTAAATGATTGCTCAAATTATAATTAGTTTTAAGCGAATTTTAATTTTAAGCCTCACAGAATTAGCATTTATATTTGATGTTAAATAATGAACAATAACATAAAATTCCGATGAAGAATAATTGTACTATTTTTAATATTTAAAGCAAAAAGACTTCAACATGTTTTAACCTGAGAGCAGGCGTGCACTCGATACGGTCGAGTGGGATTATTGAGTCACCCCAATCTATTTTTTTATAATAATTTTATTGTACACGAAACAAATCGTTATTCCAGTGAATAATTTAATTAAGAGAAAGTTTACTTACCTACTTTCAAGGACTTTTCAATTTTTCTTACGTAACAAATAAACAGTTTTGCCAGAATTAACAATTTCGTGATCTGTGTGTCCCGCGCGACCACTTCCGGGTAAAAAGTGTATTCATTATGATAATATGTATGTTACTGCTAAAAACAATTATTATGCTTTATATGTTTGAAAATACTCATCTTGATCTAAGTCTTTGCATAGTAATCCATCGAAGTGTGTGTGCTCTCCGTGGTTTTCCAAATATCATAAAACTGTTTTGCATGGAAAAAAGCGCAACAGAGAAATACATTATTTACAACGTCCTTATGTGAGAAATAAACACATAAGAGAGGGGTCATAACTAACTGTACCAATAATTTAGAAGGTCAAACAAATTACAGCTATAATGTGCAGTATTTCAAAAATAATGACAGTGATGAATTTTTTATGTTCCTAAATTTTTTCGATTCTGGATCTGGGATCTGTTTTTTCTCTGAAAGAGTAGAATGTTAGTTTTAAAAAAGAAAACGTAATAAAAACTCTCATTGTAAGATTACAGTAAATTAAATAAAATATTTTTTATTTGGTTATAGGAACAAAGATAGCGAATTAAGTATTGAAGAAGTTTTTTTTTTTTTTTTTTTGATGACTTAATATCGCATATAAATTATATCAGATTAAAAGTGCATTTTTTATTATGTCTGAAACTATTTTGTTTTAATTCATTCCAGTAAATTAATTACTTTTTAATCTATTATTTTCGATATGCTCGCGCCCCCCTCGTAAGGTTATCGCGCCCCCCAGGGGGGCGCGCCCTACAGTTTGAGAAACACTGCATTAATGAATAATACAATTCATTTCCAAAACGCAAATACTATACGTTGTGTAAGATAAGTAGGATTTGTTTTTTAAGTTTCCAAGAAACATTCTAACGCGACAGCTTAATTCATCAACTGAACTATTAAAGATTTAGAATAACCATAGAAATACAGGACTCTGTATGAAACACACAAATATATTACTCGGTATCAGTAGCGTCCACAGGAATAGTTTCAAGGGGGTATCCGGGGTCGAAAGTTCACCATTCTTGTATCATGCGCCTTTTGATTTTGTCGACTTTCGGGAACAAAATACAGTAAAAAACTAATTATTCAGTAAATAATTAGGATTAATTAATAAAATCAATCATTAATAACAAATACTTAATACTATATACTTAGTACCGTTCTATATACTTAGAATTATAATCAATCGGAAAAAAAATCGAGGGCTTTGGGGGGTATCCAGACCCCCCTTGTGTGCGCCCCTGCTCGGTATGAAAGTCACATTTAATACCCTTGTTAAGTTGTCCAACTACCTTAAAATCACAGATTTCATCAAAAATTGACAAAAATGTTTTATGGTTTAATTTTGTAAATCAATTTACATTAAGTTTTTAAAACCCCGAATTTTTTTTTAAATTTCTCGTTAACTAGTACAAAAGTTACAAGTGTTTTAGTAAAAGTGGATGCCATTTCTAGGACGCAAATTAACCACTATAAAACGCCTTTTCAGCAAAATGCGTTTTTCCCGGAAAATTCTAAATGAAGCCAATACTTGTTGGAAACAAGTCATGAAGATATTTTAACTGAATTTTTCTTTTTTGTTTATTTTATGCAACATTAGAATTGTGTTGATCCATTTTTTTTTACAAACCACTGCATTATCACAAAAATATAGGAACTCCATATATAAATACAAAATGTGCTTTTTAACCCTTTATCGACCGCATTATGATTTACTGCAGTTTTTTTCACGTAATATTTTTTTGGATCACTACATTGAAAATTAAGGAATATACATAAACAAAATACTGAACTTTGGGAAATTTAATCCGTTAGAGCTAATTAATTAATTAAAAATATCCAACTGTACAATTAATTACACACACTGTTCTCTTAAAATAAATTGTCAAATCGTTTTTTAAGTTCTTCATTAACATACAAAAAAAAATAAGACACTTATATTTTCACATTAACTATTTTTCGGGACAGAAACGATAATCTTCGCAATCCGCTGAAAACGCTGCCAGCTGAGAACGCAGTTTCTGCTATAAAACTATTCACCCTCCCGGCTAAAACACTCATCATGGAACCCAAGCTGCCATATATCTTGAAAGAGTAGATTTCAAAGAATATTCCAGATAAGTATCGTCAGAATATTCGCAAAAATGGTTATTCTATGTACGTTTAAAGGGAGTGGTACTTATAAGTACCGTTGGTAAAGGGTTAAACGGTTTCGTATAGTGAATGAAATAAAATGTTCTATTTTAGGTAAAACAATTTAAATACCACTTATCTTTTGGTCATTTCAAAAGTAATGGAGCATATAAATGTTGAAAAATTGAAAATTTGTTCATAAGAAGAAAAAGAAAATTCATTTGTTCAGAGCAGGCAGCTCTTACATATTTTTTTAATGCATTTTCAGAAGTTTTTTCTGGTTTGGATATTTTTTTTCCTTATAGTTTTAACATTTTTCTTTAGCTTAAGCAATTGTGTAAGACAAAAAAAATCACCATGTCTAATTAAAAAAAAAATTCACATGTAGCTGGATACCTCTTAAGTAAACTGTAAAGCTTTTTTTTTTATGAAGTAAGTTAATTAAACTGAAATAACTTTTATTTTTTTAAAAAACCATATATTGATTCAAACTTATTTTAATACTTTACAATTCCTGAAAGCCTTCAATAAAAGGGATTTTATCTTTTATTGCGTTAAATAAGGAGAGTGTTCTATTTATATAAGCATTAATTTTTTTTCTTTTAAGCATAATTAAAACATTTAAAAAAAAACTAAACAAACATGCTTTTTTTTCAACGGAGGGTTAATATATGTAACTTATTCGTTTCTGGGATAAAATTTCTAAAAATAAATGAAATATCGATCACAAAAAAAAATGTTAATTTGGCTCAGTTATTTTTATTCCTCTTTTCTAGAAAATACGAGGCATATTTTTTTAAACTTTTTTTTTTCCTTTCCTTTTTTTAACTACATAATTCAGCACAAAATAGTTTCCAAAAGTTACTTTAAAATATCATATATTTAATTAAACTCTTCCTCAAATGTCAATCGTTTGCACAAAAAATTAGTAGCAAACGTTTGACGGAATTTTTAAGGTGGAACTAAAAACAGCGTGTATTTTCCTTAGACATGTATTTGTGCTTAACATCAACTTGCTGGTGCAGTAAAATGAATATGATTGTATTGGATATCTATGTTGGGAGCAGAAGTAATATGGAATATTTTTGTTGTATACGCACAGCTCTACAGAAAAAAAAATACCCCATGCGCTACAATCAGTGTTTTACAGGGAAAACAGTAAGTATACCGCATACACCTGCTGCAAATAAACGGAAAAAAAGTTTATGCTTACATGGTTTTAAATCCAAATTGAACATAGTTATTGCATTTCATGAAGTGTAACTAAGACATTAGCTTTCAAAATACAAATTGTGAGAACAAAAGTACATGCTAAGTTCATTCTGTATTGTTAACAAAATTTAAAATATGATGCTGGAAGTATAATATATTTGAAAATATGAATTGTATTAGCATCGACTACAAATAACTAATACCTTCCCCCTAGACTTAATGTTAGCTGCACAGCTTTTAGGCATAGACAAAATTAATCTTTGAATATAATTAAAGGGTATTTTATTGAACAAAACTAGGGTATGTGTGAATCCCTTTGCTGCGTCATTGACACCTTTTGACCCATATGGTTCCACAGGTTTTCTATCGAATTTAAATCCCGTTACTGACTTACTCACTAATGCATTGCAAGGTAGCCATATTACTGTAAAATAACCCTAATTTTTGGCTATAAAAAATTGACATAAAGAAAAGGACAGTAAACAAAAATATACAATATATATATAACTGATGTGCATTGTTCATACATGCAATACTTACAACTTTGTCTCTATGGAATGGCGCTGAATAATCTTGGAAAATGTATTCAGAGAAGACAGTGATCTTTAATAGTGGACAATGGTTTCCACAGCAAGAGGTCTTTATAAACTGGGAAAGTTACAATATCTTAGACACATTAGAATCTACTTATCCCTTCGTATGAGAAATAACCCAAGACAACTTGAGAAGTTGGATGTTTTTTTTCTTAAACACAAAACATTCAATATTAAATACCTCATTAGCCTTACGTTGGATTACCTATTGACCATCCGAACCATTGAGATGGAATTTTGATTGATTTGAGAATATAACTATTTTCCATTTTTCAAAAGTCCATTTCACATTTTGTTTGACCCACTTTAAGTGATTGGTTCTCATTTTTGCATTAAGTTGATGCTTCTCTCTTGGGTTGCCTCAGACGAATCCCTTTGAAATCAAACTTGTGTGGTAGTACAACTTCTTACACACTCACTCCACATTCGGATCTTCAAGCAGTTCCGGGATTCATTCAGGTTACTTTTCTTTTTCTAAGTGATAAACAAACAAGATACTGGTCTTGTGTTAGTAGTTTGCTTTTGGTGGACTTCTCCTGTTTACTGAGCCAGTTTCATGGAACGTTGTCTGAGTAGGAGGCATATTAATCAATAACTAGAAATGAGCACATGTTTACTTTTAAATATCTAGTATAAATTTGTCTCTAAATTATTAGTGATTAAGTAAAATACTATGGAAAATAAAATAACGTAGATACAGTCGGAGATAAGTTATTTTTTATCCTAGTACATTGAAGAAATAAGTATGTAATTATATGCATAGCTAAAAGAGCATTTATCAGTTAGAAAATAGATATTAAAAATATTTAACGTTTAAAATGGCTGTATATCAAGCAAATATTCGAAAAATAAGCTTTTAAGCACTTTATTTCTGTATTATTTATTACGTATATACGATTCTCAGATTGCTATTTATGATGCTGAAGTTGAACGACGAGGTCTCATTTTTTGAGCATTTTATCACCACAGCCAGGAACACCGTAAAACCCATCGCATAACACGCACTTTATACACAAAAAATAAGCTCGAAATAAGCGCATTATAAACTGGGTATAAAAATGAGAGCTTTGAAATTAAAATAGTAAAATGAGTAAAGAAAAAAATTAGACTTCTATATATACCGAAATGCTACTTATTTAAAAGAAATTGCATTATTTAATAAATTAAAGCGTTATTGTTCTGGAAGTATACTATTTTTTTTTAATCTTAAAATAATACCTCGAATAAATGCCATAAAAACATTGTGAACGTACATTACAAGTTTCTCTGTAAAAAAGGGGTGCGTGTTATGTGGCGAATATACCTAAAATTAAAAATTGCCGCTTGAAAGTATTTGTGCGAGTTATACGGCAGTAAGTGTAATACACCGAATTTTACGGTAATTTTTTTAGTGTTAGTCATTGAAAATATTGAATAATATTTTCATCTTTTTTTAATATATTTTCCCATGTAGATTTAGTTATTTAAGGTTTACTGGTTAATGATTTTTTTAAAGTACTCTAGCAACATTCTATCTACATAAGCATTTCATAGTAAACGCTACCAATATATATACAGTCAGGTCTCGTTTTATGCGGTAGATACGTTCTACCGAAAAACGCATATAAAAAAATCGCATTAAAAAAGACATTACTTGAATGGAAAAAGTAGGGATACGTTCCTTAGTTTTCTACAATCGCATAAAACCAAAACAACTAGTTAAAACTAACTTAAAACCGCATAAAAAATTGCAGAAATGAAAGGAAATAGGCTGCATGATAAATTACTTCGAATGTCTGAAAGAAATTCATACAAAATCTAAAAAAAAACATGTATTCAAACCTTAATTCATTTTATTTTATGGAAAAGTAATACACATAGTTTTACATTTTTATTCATTATCGCTATCTGATAATGGTTTGCACCGTTTGCGAAGTGGTTCCAAATCACCTTCATCATCAGAAGAGACTGTCTCTGCAATAGATATTGGAGGTAAAGACCACGGAATTTCACCAACTTCATTCTCGTTCTGTGTAGCTCTTCCTTTTCTGACAATGTAATCAGTAATTAAACTTTGCGACGAGGATTCCTTTATTTTTTTATATAGTTCACGATATCCAGACATGCAGCTCTGCAGCTCACACTGTAATTTAGAGGCTCGTTCAGAATTGGGGTCATTAATAAGAAAATGATTTTCTAATTTACTGCAAAGTTGAAGACCTTCTTGAATTAATTTTCCAGTGAGGGGAGTTGATTTTTCTTCCTCATCATTATCACCTTCTAGACCTACGACACCGTCTACAGTTAGATCTAAAGTTAAATCAATAATATCATTGTCACTTAATGCATCATCCACAAGCAATTCATCTATATCTTCGTGGCTGAAGGTATTAACACCATCTCCTCCAATTTCATGTGCCAAATTAATTATTTCATCTGATAGTGTCGATGTTTGAGTGGTTGTATTGTCTGTCACACATGCTGGCCGAATCTTTTTCCAACAGGCATTTAATGTTCTAGGTCTTATTTGAGCGAAAGCAGATGCAACATGAATTAAACAATCAAAAATAGAAAATTGTTTCCACACATCTTTTACTGTTAAGGACTCATTTTCTAGTTTATTCAAAATGAATTTGTACGTTGTCTTAATATAATATGTTTAAAAGTTGCAATTATGCCTTGATCTAATGGCTGAATAAGGCATGTTGTATTGGGCGGAAGAAATACTAGTTGAACATTTGGATGTTCTAATTGTGGATGACTTTCTGCATTGTCAACAATTAATAAAACTTTAAAATCGAGAGATTTTTCCTTCATATAGGCTTCCACTTATGGTACGAAACAATTATTGAACCATTCTGTAAAAATAGCTGTTGTCATCCAGGATTTCGGGTTAGCCATCCAATGCACGGTCAGTTGTTTTAAATCTTTACCTTTAAGGGCGCGTGGTCTAAGAGATTTATTTTCTAAGAGAGGTTTTTCAACATCCGATCTCCTGATGCATTGCTACAAAGTAATAAGGTGACTCGATCTTTACTTGCTTTATGTCCACTTGCAGTTTTTTCATTCTTTGCGATGTAAGTACGGTTAAGCATTTTTTTCCAATAAAGTCCTGTTTCATCAGCGTTAAATACTTTATCGGCAGAATAGTCCCCATCTTCGATAATTTTCGCTAGCTCCTCTGGAAATATTTTTGCTGCTCCTTCATGTGCTGTTGCACTCTCCCCTGTTATCTTAATATTATGAAGTGCATTTCTTTTTAAGAACCCGGTTAGCCATCCTTTGCTAGCTGAAAATTCTTTTCCAGCTTGAGAAGTGGAAGTTGATGGTTCTGACTGTTTCATTGACTTTTAAAACTGAAGAGCTTTTTCTTGGATTAAATAACCACTTACAGGAATCCTTCTTTGAACTTGTTCCTCAATCCAAATTGCCATGGCTCTTTCCGTTCTTTCTAATAATACATCCCTTGTGTACGATGCAAATTTCGTGCTTAATTTTGTACCAGAAATGACCGATTTTCTTATTGCAGCTTCATTCTTTTTAATTGCTCTGACAGTAGATTCGCCGAAAATAAATGTTTTCCACTAGCCGTAGATCCTTCTCCTTTTCTAAGTGATCTAAAATTGCAATTTTCGTTTCCAACGAAATTGACTGTCTTTGATGTTTTTTTTTCTCCATTGGGCCAAATAAAATCTTAGAATTTTAAAAATTACACTTACGATTTTCTAATGAAAAATAAAACTTTACGACAGAAATCCAGAAATCAAAATTTGTTGCTTATTATATTGCAATTTAAATTCGCCACTTATTAAATTGAAACTTTTATAAAAATGAACGAGGCATCGCTAAGAGAAAATATAATTTCAAAATAACGATATCGTATCGGTATACTACTGAAATAACGAATGCGAATCTAAGACTGTCTCAGCCGAGCCGCAGACGTAAGCACCAAAAAAATACGGAAATTCTCGGAATACTACGATCTACGTCTCAGTATAAAAAATAATACTAACAAAAATCTAGAAATGTTTGGAATACAAACCGCAAATGTTTGAAATAAAAACCGCACAACTTCAAAATCGCATAAAAACAATCCGCATAAAAAGAGACCTGACTGTATATAATTAAGGGCAAGAAAAGAGAGAATACATTTTATTGGTTATTCAGTTATGAAGAAAGATCAATGTAGTTTAGTTATTAAGGTCGATAACTTCTCACATTCGATATATTATCCGGAGCTCGAGTCCGAGTCCTAATGTTACCTATGATTAGCATGCAGAGTTTGCGGCTATATATGTTAAAGTTAGCAGGAAAACATAGTCCTCAAGTACATGGTATGGAAATCAAAATTAGTGATACACCAGTTAAGGTGTAGTCCTTGTCATTTGCCCAGAATTCAAAAGTGCGAAGTTTTTTCCCCATAGACTTTATTTAAGTATGGATGATGGTTTAAACACGTGTTAAAAAATAGAGGATTTTAGTAAGAATTAAAGCCTAATGAGATAAGTTAGATATTGTATTGAGATTTAAATATATCCTATGTTATCAGGGTTAAAAAAATTTTCTTTTGGAATATATAATACTAATAATGATGAAGATAACTTCCCCCAATAGGAATAATTAGCGGGGAAAACTTTAAATCGAAACTTGTAAGTATCGAACGAACTATTCCATTTCTAAATTGTTAAAGAACTCAGCTTCAAAATTAATTTTTTTTAAAAAAATGTAAGTTTTTTGTCAGATGCAGAGAAGTAATGTAGTTTTCTGGATGCTGATTAGAGTTCCCATGTATACTTAACATAAATCGTTAAATTTGAATTTTAAATTGGATCTCAAAAATTTCGCTGCAGCTTGTGCTATCGGGACTGCCCTTTAATTAAACTAGAGTCATAACAAGAAGCAACTTGCTGTTTCTTCGCTCTTCGGCAAAGGATTACCGCTTCAACGAACTAATTAGAAGTCTTTTTTTTTCTTGGACTCATCCGAATAGCGAGACACTATTTTCTTCTGCAGGAAGGTGGAAATTACAGGCTTATCGAAAGGGACGGACTTCGATACTAGAAGCTATTCTGGAAGTTGAAAAAAAGAAGAGGGAGCATCTTGTTTAAAAGAAGATGCTCTAGCAATAGATGGTCTCTAATTGAGGAAAAACAACCCTCTCCTTACGAAAGGGATACGTAGCAACAACATTTTGTATTTTGTGAAGTATACTGAAGAAAATGATTGGCTGTTTTTCTTTCATCATTGTCTTGCTGTTAGAAGTATTACCTAGTGTTATGGCTCACTCCGTCGAATACTCAGCACTCACACAGAACACAGTTTTTAGTGGACTGGAGTTTATTTTTTACTCACATCTCTTTTTTTAGTTACATCAGAATTACTGGGCATGCGCAGTCCATGCAGCGCTGTTGCGCTTGCGCAAACATTCCGCCCGGCATTGCAATGTTACAACATTCAATAAGTTTCATGGCTTTTACAATATTGTTATATTAAAATGTAACATTATTAAAATAATTATAAATCAGAAAGAATTCACTAAAATACACACAATACTAAAAGATTAATTACAATAACTTAAAAATAAGTAAAATCTTGTAATACAAAAAGAAAAAAAAAATTCATTCTCTCATGGGCAAGATACAAATTTTAGAAATAGGTCTTTTTACTACACCATGTTGAGTCTTGATTGTTACAACCCTAATTCTATTATCCTTTCCAGGAAATACCTCGATCAATCTGCCCATTAGCCATTTATTGACTGCTAAGTTATCCTCTTTAATAAGGACTAAATCACCCACTCTAGCGTTATCCTTTTCAAATTTCCATTTAGATCTCTGTTGAAGATTACTTAAGTAATTATTACTCCACCTTTTCCATATAGACTGCACAATTTTTGTTAATCTCTGATATATGTTTAATCTATTTGTTTCTATATGTATAATGTTTGGTTCACTAATGGAAGTAATTGGTCTTCCAATTAAAAAGTGTGCCGGTGTCAAAACCGACAAATCGTCTATATCCGTTGACAAAGGGGTGAGAGGACGGGAATTCAAAATTCCCTCAATTTGAGTCATAATGGTTAGAAACTCTTCATAAGTAAACCTAGAATTGCCTGCCTCACGTTTAAAATGGAATTTGAACGACTTTACACCAGCTTCCCATAAGCCGCCAAAATTTGGTGCTCTGGGAGGGAGAAATTTCCAATTTATATTTTCATCTACTAAGAAACCAGCCAATTCAGGATCAGGATTTATCACTAACTTGTACAATCTCTTGAGTTCTGCATTAGCTCCTATAAATGTTTTACCATTATCAGAAAATATTAGAGAGGGTCTTCCTCTTCTAGCAATAAATCTCTTTAATGAGGCAATAAATGTCTGAGTTGTTAAATCCGACACTAATTCAAAATGTACAGCTTTAGTGACAAAACACACAAAAAATTGAAACATATATCTTATACAAACTGCTTTTACGCTGTTTGTTGCTCTTGATCCAAAACGGTCCAATAAAGTCAATCCCACTGCAATCAAAGGGAAAATTTTCCCTAACTCTTTCTTTAGGCAAATTGCCCATTATTTGTTCACAAGTTATAGGTTTCACTTTAAAACATACAAGACAATCATGTACTATTTTCCTACATACATTACGTCCCTCTAAGAGGCCAAAATCTCTGTCTTACTTGATATAGTAAGGCCTGTGGACCTAGATGGAAGTATTTTAAGTGAAAATATTCTACAATTAAATTCGTTAATTTATGGTTACAAGGTAATATTACAGGAAATTTGCATTCAAAGTTCAAATCACTATTACAAAGTCTACCACCAACTCTCAACACACCATCTTTATCTAAAAAGGGATTTAAGCTTTTTATAAGACTTTCTGCAGACACTCTATTATTTTCTTTCAAACTCATTATATCTTTTTTGAACTCCTGTAGTTGCACAATCCTGATTAAGGTGATCTCCGCTTGGTTGATTTCCTGGACATCTAAAGGTCCTCTCCTTTTTTTCTCCTCGGTAATTTGCTATGAACCTAAAAAAAAAACTTAACATTCTAATTATTTTTAGTGTACTTATTACTTATATTTAACAGGTCAGTCATAAATGTGTGTTGAGTTTGTTAGATTTAAATTAACACAGTGCTTTGCGTTACTTTTAAATTCACAGTTAAATTCATCATTATCAGTCACTGATGAAAGGGTATTCTTTTCCGGAAAATCTTTCGTCGTTAAAAACGTAGGTCCATTCCACCACAAAGAGTTGTTGAGAAGACTGGACGGGTCTAGACCTCTTGAAACGAGGTCAGCTGGGTTCTGTTCCGAAGAAACATGATGCCATTGCTCTGCGTTAGTCAGTGTTGGATTGTGGCAACTCTATTTGCCACGAAGGTTTTAAGCAAGTTAGGCTCCTTCTGATCCACGTTAAGACAATAGTCGAGTCACTCCACAGGTACACGGGGGTGTTTTCATTTGTAAGGCAGTCTCAACTCTTTTCATCAGTTTTGCAAGAAGAACGGCGGCACACAGCTCGAGTCGCGGCATGGTGACACTCTTCACAGGTGCTACTCTGCTTTTACTTGTTACAAGCTTCACTGTTGTTGCACCATCTGGCGATTGAGAACGGCAATATATCACTGCTCCGTAACATTTCTCTGAAGCATCAGCAAAACCGTGAAGTTCTACCCTTGTCGCTTGAGGATGCACAATACATCTACCAATGCAGATACTTCTTACACTGTTGAAGTCCTCTAGGAAACGATGCCACTCTTTGGCTCTCTCAGAAGGCAACTCGTCGATCCAGTCGATTTTAAGACTCCAAAGACTCTGCATGAAGATCTTGGCTCTTGCGACTACTGGACCTAATAGTCCTAATGGATCAAACAGTCTAGCTATTGTCGAAAGGACACATCTCTTGGTATAGGAGTCTTTTAACTTCACTGCAATTTTAAAAATAAAACAATCCTCTTGTGATTTCCAGGACACTCCTAACGTCTTGGTTTCAATTGGATTCTCGAACTCATAGTCTCCGAGGATGTTTGAAGCCAGTTCCGGATGACTACTACCCCACTTGTGCAATTCCATTCCTCCCTTTTTCAAAATGCCGGAAAGTTGGTTTTTCAAGGCCTTGGCTTCCATTAAAGACGCAGCGCCGCAAAGAACGTCGTCCATATAAAAGTTTTCTCTTAGAACAGGTGCAGCCAAAGGAAAGTTCTTCTCTTCATCTCTCGATAACTGCAGTAAAGTTCTCGTTGCTAAAAAGGGTGCACTCACCGTGCCATATGTGACTGTTTTCATCTCAAAGGTTTTCACTGGATCCTCTGGACTTTCTTTCCACAAAATTCTAAGCAACGGCTGTTGGCTCTCATGGATGAGTATCATTCGGTACATCATCTTCACATCTGCCGTAAATGCATAAGGATGCTCTCTAAATTTAATCATAATTGTAAACAGGTCATTTTGAACCAGTCCTCCATTGTATTGTATGGAATTCAACGATAACCCATTACTTGTAGGATTGGTAGCATTAAAAACTACCCTCAGCTTCGTTGTGCTCTTTTCTGGTCTAAGGACGCCATGGTGTGGCATATAATAGGCAACCTCAGAGTTGTCATGCTCTGCGACAACTTCTTTCATGTGACCAAGTTGGTCATACTCATGTATAAAGTCTCTATACAACTTAAGATATTGAGGATCTCTGATTAATCGAGTCCACAGCGCATTCAATCGTTTTAGAGCGATGTCCCTCGACTCACCTAAACAATTTGGTTCGTTTTTAAGGGGCATTTTAACCACATACCGACCCTCCTCATCTCTAGAATGCGTTTTTAGGAAGTGATCCTCACAAAAATTGCTTCTTCATTTTTAGGTTTCTCTACCTCAACGTTTTCCAATTCCCAAAACATTTTTAAAGTTTGATTTAAATCTCCTTTAATTAATCCACAATGAACCCGTGCTTCAGTATCTGCAAAACTATTGCTCCCTGAAGCCACGAACCCAAACACAGTATTTTGGAAAATAAGATTAGAATTTTCAGAACGAATTTGCCCACTACGCAATAATTCATAAAAAATTTCTGCACCCAATAAACAATCAATGGGACCTGGCACATAAAAGCAATCATCTGCTAAATTTATATTTTCAGGAATTAATCCTTTCACATTTAGATTTTTAACTGGAGTTAAATCAGTAATTTTATCTACAACTAACATTTTTATTCTCTTTTTATAACTACCATCGGAATTCGAGATTTCCGTAGTTACGCAATTTTTAACACATGCAGAGGAGTATTTAAACACGTGACCAGAATATTTACTTTTTTTTTCTTAATCCTAATTTTTCTACGAATTTTTCGTAATTAGATTTGTCATAGAACCGACGTCAAGCAGACCTCTTATTTGCCATTTCTCGTCGTATGAATCTTTTACAAAACACTTCACGGAACTCAAAAACACACTAGTGGTTCCCTTTTTTGATTAATTGCAAACACCGCATTACTATCTTTCTCCGAAACCTCTCTAGAGGGAAAAGCAGGGTTAAATTCTCGTGCTTCCGCATTTAACCTTGACTGTGTTGATGGATGGAAAGCATTCGCGCTTGTTTGAAAACCCGTATTTTGTTTGGGGAAATGTAACGAGACATGGTGCCTCTTAGCGCATAATTTACAAGGTTTCGCTTTGCACTTCGACGCCATACAACCTACTCTTAAACACAGAAAGCATAGTCGCTGTTTTTTAACTATCTCTACTCTATCATGAACGGAAAGTTGTTTAAATTTTGTACAAAAAGGAATAGCATGATTTTCACAGCAATATGAACATTTTGTTTCATTGACATCGGACAAAAAAACACTAGTTACACCTTTTAACCCCTTTCTGTCGACGCCACTCTTAAAGAATTTATTTTGTCGGAAACCCGTATTTATTTCATTTCTACTTGAAACTTTAGATGACATAAACAAATCTAATTCACGACCCAGCTTATCTGGTGTGTACCAATTTTCGCACATTTTTAAATTAATATAACTGTTCAGTTCTTGATCAAGAGAATTAATTATCTGATCGGCAACAATTAACTGGCATAATTCATTAAACTCATTAACGTTTCTTAATTTACAATAATAATCAAACATTGCTTCAATTCTAGAAGCATACTGAACATAGTTCTCATTTGGTAGTTTTTGGGACCTTCGAAACTGGTTAAGCAATACTCGAGGTGTTGGTTGAAATTGTTTTAGCACTAACTGCTTGATTTTTTCGTAATCACCCAGTTCCTCTTGTTTAACATAAATCATTAAATTTCCCACCTTTTCTCCCAACATATTCAATAAAATTTCTGCTTTAAATTGATCCTCCACATTTTTTGTTTTAAAAGCTTTTTCTAGCGATTGAAAAAATAAATTATAGGCTTCTGTATTAGAAGGGACAGGTATTGTTAGAGTTTTGATACTTTTAATTAAGTTTTCAATATCAGATGGGACAGATTCGAAATGTTCACTTTTCTCTTGCGCAGGGGACAATTTACATTTAGCATTAGTTAACTCAAGCTCTTTCTTTAACTGTTCTAATTTAATTTTTTCAAATTCAATCTTGGCCTTTTCAGACTCTAATTTAAATTTTTCTTGTTCAATTTTAGCTGCCCTTTCAGACTCTAATTTAAATTTTTCTTGTTCAATTTTAGCGGCCTTTTCCGCCAAAACGCCATCAATTACACTTTGCAGAAACTCCTTATCAGTTTCAAAGATTTCACTACTCTCAATTAAATTTTTTAATACTATAATTTTTGGATTCTGGGGTATGTCTAATCCCAGCTCCTCGGCGACCAGCAAAAGCTCGTCCTTTTTAAGACTTTTAATTGTCGACATTTTAACACATAACATTAATTTGATATCAAATAAGAAGCAAGGAAATCGCTCTTACTTCGACTGATGAATTGCGCTGGACTCTCAAGACACAGAAAATACTTCGGAAACTCAGTTTCTTCCCTCAGTATTCAGACACAATTTTAACTCATCACTACACGCGGTTTTTCTCCGGCTCGACGGACCAATGTTATGGCTCACTCCGTCGAATACTCAGCACTCACTCAGAACACAGTTTTTAGTGGACTGGTGTTTATTTTTTACTCACATCTCTTTTAGTTACATCAGAATTACTGGGCATGCGCAGTCCATGCAGCGCTGTTGCGCTTGCGCAAACACCTAGTATTAAATGTATTTTTTTCGTTGCCGCTTTGTCCAATCTCTCTCTTCCAAGTTCACGGTTGATATCGCTTGAGCAAAGTACAGTGTTATTTTAAGCTTATGTTATTGCGTCATCAAAATAATAATACCTCTGCGAAAGAATTTGTGGAATTTTGATAAAAGTAAATTAATCTAAAAAAACCATGCACAGAGAAGCGCATGGAGTATTACCTAGAGATGAATAATAAAATGACCTCCATGCGAAAGAATAGTAGTTAAAAAATATTCCTAAACAATACAATATTTGAGACTGAAACACCTTCTAAAATGAATGCTAGAACTTCTTTATCTGTTAGACAGATATTTTTTTTTATATCTATTATGGAAATTTTAAATTTACTTAGGGAGACATAGAGCAAATAGTAAGTTTAATGAATACGAAGTATAAAATGTTTTAAAATGATGTTATCAGTTTATTTACATTGTTAATACTTTCTGAGAAATTCTGTCTCAAATAAGTCGTAGGTTCTAATTTTAAAATTAAAAATGTTTTAAAATATAAAAAAGCACGTTTGTCACGTTAACAGAAATATATATATATCTCGTAGACTTTTATCAATATATATATTTTTTAAAAATTTGTTTTTTTATTCTCTATTTCAGAATTTACTTTTAAAGATTCACTTTTTAGACTATCGGATTGTTTTTATATATATTTATCTTTATATATTTTTTTAAATTATGGGATATTCATTTCCTAGTAAAATAGAACACTAATACGTATATTATGTGTGTGTGTATGCGGATGTCTATACTTTTCATAAGTAAAAAAAAAATTAGTCTGAATGAGGTTTTGCAGTTTTATTTTTGTTATGAACTTTCCTCTTTTGAGTACATACAATATGATAAAATATAATAGATAATATATTCGTAAAAAAAAAAATCATATATATAAAAATATTTTTCTTCTTAAAAAGAAATCTGCGCACGAATGTAAATTAATAATATCTAACAGCTTTAAAAAGCAACATGAAGGGGATTTTGAGCATAATTAGTGCATTAAGTAATTTATATAATTTTATATTTCTCTAAATTTCATGGTATATTGTTGTTGTGAATTATATGAGTCAGGTTGTTCTGAGTGGGTTGAGAGTAGCTGTCACGTGGTCTATCTCGACGAAAGCCATATATAACGGATTATGCCTCAGTCTTGATCTTGGCTTCGGCGTTACTGGATGTGCCGTTGTTTACTCGGAGATATTTTTTAGTCTAACATTTTAATTGGTTTAGTTTTGAACTTAGCTTCTACATAACTAGGTGTGTCTCGTTGCTTACTAGGACTTTTCTATATCAGTTCGGTCTAATATTTTAACTTGGTAATTTAGTTTGTTGAATATTATTAAATTTATTGTTTATTGCCGTTTATGTCAATGCTACCAATAAATCCAGGAAAAGACACTCTTGGATTCCCAAATTATTTGAATAACACCACACACACACGTGTACCAGTATTATATATTACTTTTTTTTCAATATAATTTAGTTACGTGTGCAAAGTAAATTAATCTATGAATCTCATTTTCATGAATCTATAACTATATAATAAATGTTAAATTAAAACAATAAAAAAATACAGAATTTAATTTTATTTTTATACATATTAAATGAATTCGTGTTTTTTAATGTAACAAGTAAGCAAACAGTCTAATAAGAAATTATCTAAATCGAAAGAATATGTGTTTTATATAAGAAAAATACCCAGTATTTTTAAAATCCGAAAATAATTGACAGAAAATATTTTTTGGGGAAGGGACTAAATCTAGATTCTATTTCTTAAATATAAAATGAATTATTTTAAAATTAGTTTTGGTTCCATGTTACATTTATTATTTTCAGACACAGAATAGCATTAAAATCCTGAAATTCTCGGTAATGTAAACTTTTTATTTCATAACCTAACATTGATAATGAATAATTTCCATGGTAATTCCACGCACTATTGTGTCAATGATCCATTCACCAAACATAAAATATAAATTTATTCATTAAAGTAGCTAAACGAAACTTGTTTTGAGTTTATGCTGTTTCAAAGCTTTATGTACTCCACCATTTGTGAACTTTAATGCTCCATTATATTTATTTAACATGGATTAACTCATATTCTTGCTCAATATTCCTTTTTAGAACTCTGACCCAGATTCTCCGTACATGTTGTGAACCATGAAGCTTTTGACTTTAACTTCTAAGCTATGAAATTAAGCTTTCAAATTAAGTGAATGATGCAACTATTCATTAAATACCAAACTTCTGAAGTCATTCAATGTACGTTTCCTTTCCTCTTCCTAAGAAACAATAGAACTAATCTCATAGAATGATTTTCAGGAATGAGTTCAAAAGAGTTCACAGAATTATTTACAAATAGTACGATTAATTCGTTCTCGCAAGATGCCCTACATTTACGATTGATGTACTGACCAATTAAATTGCTTTAAATTATCTGAATTAACTTGAAACTGAATGGAATTTTCTTGAAACTGAATGAAATTTTTACTTTAAGGTATCCAACTTCTTTCGAAACCATAATTTTGCAAAAGCGTACAAAACGAATTTTTTTTAAATATTTAGTGTCACTTAGATTACAATACACGTACATAATTGTTTTAAGAATATAATTAAAATAAAAGAATATTTGAATGCAATATTTTGGCAAGCAATGAAAGAATTACCTATTTTCAAAACGTTTTCCTTTGATGAAAAATGCTTCAATAATAATATTTTGAAATATATAGCTAAAACTTCTCCAGAGAGCCTGAAATAGGATTTTTGACAAATTAACATTATTTTCACAGTTATTACCAATTGAAATATTTGCTGGTGTTTTCTTTTTCTTTTTTTTTGTCAAAATTTCTCCACTCTGATATAATACTAACAAATGGATAAATCTATTTCTAAGTAACATAATTCAAAAATCCTAGTTCAGGCTCTGTACAGAGGCCAGCGCTATATTTAGGCAAACTATTATTTTTATAGAAGCCTTTTCTATAAGAGGAGAATGTTTTGAAAATAGGGAATTCTATGTTCATTTTTTCCCAAAATGTTGCATTTAAATATTTTTTATAGTAAAAATAGTTGTAAAATAATTTTATACGTGTATTCTAATCTACGTGGCACAGAATATTAAAAAGATATTTGTTTGTATGCTTTTGCAAAATTGTGGTTCCGAACGTAGTCGGATACCTTAAGGGGGTAGGTTCACGAAAAAGGATCTGTATCTCAGTAATGTTAAAAATAGGTATTTTTAAGGAACATTTATAAACATTCTATTGAATAAAAATTTCCAATTTTTTTACTGAATATTCTTTGGACCATAATACATACTTTAATCAGACTTTTTATGGATAGGATGTGTAGTTATTGTTTTTAAAAAAAATATTTTTTGCACATATCTGGTTTTTTTTTCAAAAACAGTGAAATTCTATTTTGTTTAATGCTATAAATTATGTCAGAATATGTTTTTTACAAAATCCCTTGATTAAAGTATGTATTAGAGTGTAATTATTACATATGCAAAGTTATAAGCTTTTAAATGCAGTAGTTTAGGAAAAAGTGTTCCTTATATAGTAAAAATGTTAGTTTTGAGAAAAATGGATTTTAGTAAAAAAACTTACTTGTGTAATTAATGCATAGCAGCTTCATAGCTAGGGGTTTTTCTTTCTTCTGCTAAAGTATCCTCTAATATACATTTCTTATGCCTTTTTTGACCCTTGCTTCTTTAGAATTTTGTAAAATGTCATAATTTGCTTTTTGTAGTCTCTCCCGATCAGCTGTTCCCATTGCTCGAGCTATGTAAAAACCTGGTAATATACATAATGTTGCAAGAACATGACATTTAGTGATATTACCTTGATTGTATATAGGAGGCAATATATTACAGTATTCTAGTTTTTAATGTGCCCAATTGCACAAAAATGTTTTTCGGTATTCGTGACCATATTATGCAATTTACACTTTCGTTACAGTTTTGAGTCTTACCATGTATGCATTTGGTAAGGAGGTTAGTTGATAATTTCCTGTACACACATTTTTGATGTAATTGAATACTTTTGATGGCAAGGTGTTCTTGTGTTTATATACTTCATCTGTTGTAATTGCTCGGTTATATTCACACCAAGCATCTTCGTTTGTTGGGCACAGACCATGCTGTGGATATGCATCAATAGATGCTTTATGAAAATATGTAGCCCAAATGGCTCGCTTCATTGTAATAATACTATCGGTACATTGAATTAATACTATTAATACTATCGGTATTGTCTCTGATAGCCAATCCATAATAACGCTGTAATTTATCAATTTCAGCGTCTGCAAGTCTACCGTGATCATCCAATGTTTTTTTGAACTCTCTTAATCTCTTACCTTTCATTTTTAGTTTTAAAGCTCGTAGTCGAGTCCCCATCCATTTCTCGACATAGCCAACGCATTCCAGTTTTCCAATACCTATATCTCCATACGGCTGCATCTCGTTAATTGCTTTATACGCTCTGGAGTCACCATCACCCAAAAATTTGGTATATCGCAGACCATGCAAACTTTCAGAGCGTTGTAAGATTTCGATGGCTCCTGAAACTTCCATACTTCCACTATTTCCAAAATGATTCGCCTTACAGTTCTCATTATGCATTTTGTTGGGGCTTTTACAAAACCTTGATAAAATTGAAGCATCAAGCACTTTGCCGGTATAAAAACTTGTTACAATGACAGCACCATTCAAAGACGTATGCCCATGCTTTTGCCATTTGCCATCAATAGCAACTGGTATATCAGAATGTCCACTGAGATCTTTGGCTTCTTTAGCTGCAATTTGCATACTCACCGTAGCCACAGTCTCTACGGCTGTATCTAATCCTGATTCCTTTTTATTAAATCTTTGCAATAGAGTTGGTAAATTCATAACTCCAGACAAAACTTTAGCAGAAGACTTACCTTTTACTAATATATCACTACATATGAAAGCCTGGTATTGACTTCATAATACTTAGACTCTTTTCAGTTACATGAAACCATATATATCAGTATTTAGAA
This sequence comes from Trichonephila clavipes, assembly GCA_019973935.1. Taxonomy (NCBI): domain Eukaryota; kingdom Metazoa; phylum Arthropoda; class Arachnida; order Araneae; family Nephilidae; genus Trichonephila; species Trichonephila clavipes. Next base: position 41,354 of record BMAU01000392.1, read on the forward strand.
ATGGCTGGCTGAATCCACAAGTTTCGCAAGAAATAGAAAATTCTGTGGCCAAGCCTTGAACTTTTCTTAAAAACTTAATTAAAATGATATTATTTTTGCATTTTTTACATACAACAGATATTTTTATAGCTTCAGACAATATAAAAAAAGTCTTATTTATAATTCCATCTATATTTCCATTTTCCCCAAGAAATTTGCTGTAATCCATACAGGATTTCAGCTTCTTGGTTGAAGCAGAAACATTCAAATTGTTAATGGATTCACTTACCTTCGACTGTGAATGCAAACAAGCTGTTCTTCTTTTCTTAAAAATCATCGTTTTAAAACGTGGCATTATGAGAAAAAATTGTTTAAAAAGTAAAAATTACCAGGAAATATATGACAAATTTTAAAATAGTAAAAGTAGCCATAAGAAAAGCTACTTAAAGACATTCAAAATTCAATAAAAACAGCACGTTTCAAATAGTAAACAAGCGTTTGCTTCACTTCATTTTTTCTACTAGACGTTGCCTTTCAAAGTATTTTAAATAATAATGAAAAAAAATAGTGAAATTGGGGGCTTGCCATGCAGAAAAAAGTTTGTTTGCATATGAGTGGGCGTGTCAGGTGGACTCTGACAGGTGGTGAAACATTTTCAAAAAATTATTAAAAGTACTTTCACTGCACATAGAATGATAATTTTGCACCATTAGAAGCGTAAATGTTCATATTTTATAAAAATGGAAAAAGTGAAAAATGAGTTTTTGGATCGAAATTCTGAACCTACGCCTTAAGTGGAAATTGTCTTTTGCTCGTGAAATTGTCATTTGTCTTAAAATTCACTATCAACTACTTTGCGAAAATTGCAGGTAAATTGGGTGTCTGAAAATTATGACTACGCTTTCAAATATTAATTACTAGACAAAGAATATTCTCTCACGGTTTTTTTTTTTTTTGTTTTTGTTTCTTAAAAAATATCAAAGTTTTTCACAATACTTTATTACTCTATTTCAATGTGTGCACTATTATATGCGAGCAGCAGATCAAATCTATACAAGATTTCTAGCGACATTATATGACGCATTACAGGACCAGCAACCAGAATGACCACTCTTGTAATTTGACTTTTCAGATTAAAAACAATGCTTTTCAAACATCCCTACAAGAAGAAATCCAAAGGTGTTATGTCTAGAGATATAGGTGGCCAAATTATTGGACTTCCTCTTTCCATCCATCTTTCCTGGGGAACTTTTCTGACTTCCAAACTCCAATGAAGTGGCACCTTATTTACGCTGTACATGTGTTGCAGGTTTAAATTCGATAAGCCATGCTTAACCAGCACTTGTTCTTGCGGCTAAGCCATTTTGAAACAAGGATGTTAAAAAATGGGGATATTGTGTCATCCAGCTTCCATTTCATTAAAAAAATTTTGTTATCTTTTCTTTATGGAGCATAACAAACCATAAATGAAAATCTTAAGGTATCCGACTACGTTCGGAACCGTGATTCTGCAAAAGCCCATAAATGGGTAATTTTCATGATATTTAGTGTCACTTAGATTAGAATACATGCATTAAATCGTTTTGACGACATTGTGACAAAAATATTTATTTAAATGCAATATTTTGGCAAAAAATTAACTATGAATAATCTTTTTCCAAACTTTCTCCTTTTGTGAAAAATGGTTCTATTATAATAATATTTTGCCTGTATATAGATCAGACCTCTCTACAGAGGCTCAACTAGAATTTTTGAAACATATAACTTAGAAGTGTGTTTATTCATATTTTACGACAACAGAGGGGAGCAATTTAAAAAAAAAATGCCAATAATTATTTCAATTGCTGGTAACTCTGGAAATAATGTGAATTTTTCAAATATTCTAGTTGAGTCTCTGTAGAGAGGTCTGAGCTATATACAGGCAAAATATTATTATAATAGAACCATTTTTCACGAAAGGAAAACATTTGGAAAAAAAGATTATACTAAGTTAATTTTTTGCCAAAATATTATATTTAAATAATTTTTTTCTCAAAATGTCTTTACAATGATTTAATGCATTTATTCTAATATAAATGACACTAAATATCATGGAAATTATCAATTTATGTGTCTTTTTAAAATCACGGTTCCGAACTTAGTCGGATACCTTAATTAGTCTATTTTTAATTAATTTTCGAAAACGTAATCATTATTTTCTGACACCCTATCTATATATATTTCATTGTCAAAATGAGGATAATAGATGTTCCCAGCAGATTTTTTTTATTCATTATCATATGTAATGTTCATATCAAGATCAAGAACTTAATTTCCACGTCAGGAACATACATGGTGTGTACCTTCCTTATGTCAAGCTTTTTTCCGGCTATTTATTATCCTAGCTTCTCTTACCCAAGTATCAACCTATTGACGGATAGTTAATCGGATACATCTTGCACTCGGCACTACAGGTTGTTTTGGGCAGTGGTAGCAGTCATGCATTCTCTAGTTAAAGAAATGGTTGATGGATGAGTTTTTCCGGTGTTGGTCATGGATCTTTGATCCTCATATCTGATGGAGGACGTGCATCTTTAAGCTGATCCTATTGCGTAACTGTTTACGAGAGTTACATCTAATAAAAAAATAATGTTTTGTGGAACGAGAGATATAAGGAATATTTTTTGGTATTTATATTTGAATTTATTTATAAGGAAACAACAAGTAAGGAAATGAACTTGTGCTCGTAGATGTTTTTTTTTTATGTATGCTATGTAAATGAAGTGTTAAGTGTTTATTAAGTAACTGCTGCCCTATACAGTTTTAAAATAGAAATTGTAGTAAATAATTTAAGTGAAATAAGTAATTCTAAAATGATTAAATATTACAATACCCAATTGCTTGTATTAGTTTTAAGCAAAAATCATTTGAACCTGGGTACAGACACGTATTTTGTCTTATTTAGGCGTTTTATTTGGAAAGTGGGACATGACCGTGGTAGCCTTGTGGTTAAGGTCACGAACTGTGGCCGGAACATCGCGGGTACTCGGCGTGGTGCTGCTGTAGATCCGCTATACATAAGGGCCCGTTACATGTTAAATCTGTCGAGGCTCAATGTATAGCCGTTAGTATGGCAGTTGTTAGAGAGAGAACCAACTCAAGTGTCACTCTCGTTACTTGACCGGGGCTCAAAATTATGAGATCCATACACAAAATCCTTTGTGTTGCTTTATAGTACGCTGTTTAACATGAATCTCTCTAAGAAGAAGGGTTAAATATTTGAAATGACTTCTTATTTAGGGGTCTTTTTAAAACTGAGTATAACTCACTTAAATTCTTCTTTAAAGTTAAGGTATCCGTACACCTTCGAAGAAATTTTTTTTAAAAACTGTAATATTTGCTATTAAAATATTTTTTACTGATGAAATATAACTTAAAACTATGAAAAATACATTTAATATGTTACTTGTAGTACATAAAAAAATTTTAGGGAGTAAAGCATAGTGTAAATAGTAATTAAATTGATTATTAGAATAACGCACATAACTCAAATGTAAACAAAATATCCCTTTTCTGTAAATTTGATGATGATCATTATAACATGGGCTGGTACTATTTTCCTGATGATAATCAATTTATTACAATTTTTATCAAGTTTCGAGTAAAAGAACATTGAAAAATCCTTAAAAAATTATTACGAGCATGATATATACCTTAGTTACTAAAAAGATATCAACTACATAATTATGAAAGTAGTAGGGGTTCTTTAAACCTATAAAACAAATATATTTATAAAATTTGAACTAATTTGGTTCACAACTTTTTCTGATATTTACGTTGTCAGATGTCAATACGTTAAACAAATTCATTTTGAGATAAATCAGAAATAAACTTTGAACTGCAAATTTTAATATTAAACACAATTTGATATACTTAAAATGCTCCTGATTTATAAATAACACCTTTACTCTCTAAAACATTGATTTTTTTTTCCTTGTAGCTCTTAAAATTTTTCTACGCTGCTTTACATTTGGTGTTGAATGTCGTTCTGCGTCGTTAATTCTATTGATGTCAAGATGTTTGTATGCTTTTAAAGTAAAATAACCAGGAGTTATATTAAGTTTTTTAAAAATTTCAACACAACCCTTGTATCCATCATTAAATTGGATCACAGCATCCAATGCACCAGATTTTAAAATTTTGAGGCACACGAAAACTTCCTTGGGTACTCTCTGCCATATAACGCTATTTAAACACTCCTTTGAATTTTGTGTTTTGCCATGCAGGCATTTAGTAAGCAGTTCTTTGGTACACAACTCTAAATATGTAGGCTTAATCGTGTTTAGTACTTCATTTGATAAGCCTTTATATTTTTCGTTTGGCTTTTTGCCACAAGACAGTGCTCGCTGGTAGTAGCACCAACTATCTTTTCCGATGGGACACTGCCCATACATCAGTTTCTCGACACTTGATGAGCAATGAAACAAAGCCGCAATAACATTTTGCTGAAGACCGATAGGTTTCAACATTGCTACGAACAGCAATCCCATAATAGTTTTGCAATCGGTCAATAAAAGAGTCGATGAGTTTGCCTTTACCAGACAGATTTTTATTTTTAGACTTTAGTTTGCGCAATCTCGCACCTACTCTCTTTTGAACATGACCAATGCATTCATATTTTGTGACGCTATCCTTCCCATAAGTATCTTTGACACTGATAAAGCCCTTAGAAACCCCGTCACCATAATAATGTGCATATTTAAGGCCTCGTTTGACAATAGAACGTTGGAAGATTCTCGTAGCACCAACAGCTTCCATTTTTAACGCAGAACCTTGAAAATTGCTATGGCACACGTGATCTGCTGCAAAAGTTTCCGACTCAATGCTTCTAGGCATTTTAGAAATCTTTCTGCAGGTGGGACAATATGACGACATTATATTTCAATGTCTACTACTTTACCAGTGTCAACTGACAAAGCTGCGACACACCCATTCATGGAAGAGTAACCTCTACGCTGCCATGTTCCATCAACTGAAATGCCACATTCAACAATTTTATTTTTAGTAGGATGTAGCACTAACAGTTCAGAAGCTGCTTTTTGCATTGATAGTTCACTAACTTCTGAGTTCACTAACATGAGTTTATTCTCATGATTAGTGTTCGTGAGTGTCACGAGTTTTAATAATATGACGGACCAAGTCTTTCCGACTAAAATTTTAATAAAACCAAAAGGTAACAGAAGTTATTGTGGGTTTCGATGTAAACAAGTTATTACCCACGTCAGCAATACTGAAATCTTTCAGCTTCTCCGACCATATATAGTCCGGTTGGCAGGTGCGCACGCAGGCATCTTCACACATACGTCATACTCGCAGTCATCATTACGCAGGCGTCAACATCCCGCCCGGCCTTGCTATGTCCACATGCAAGAACTTAACAATTTGTATCTTAACAAAAAATACGCAATAAATTTTAAACATGAATTAATACTAATAAATATTAAGTGAATATCAAATTTCAGCAGAGAGAATTAGCTTAAGTTCTCAAATAATAAAATACATAATAATACATAGTAAATAATTTGATACACGAGAATACCAAAAATTCTAACAATAAATTCCAAGTTAATAATATCATAAATAACCATACACATTTAATTTTCAATAGGCAGTATGCTCAACCTATTGATAGACCTTTTATAAATACCTTTACCAGTTTTAATATCTACAACTCTAACTTTCTTATCTTTCCCCATGTATATTTTAACAACACGTCCCAATAACCATTTACAAGGAGGAAGATTTTCTTCTCTTATTAAAACCATATCTCCCAATTTGAGATTTTCTTTATTAACAATCCATTTCTTTCGTTGTTGCAGACTATTTAAATATGAAAGGCTCCACTTTTTCCAGATCGTTTGAACTGATTTAGTTATTCTCTGCCAAACATTTAAACGATTTGATTCGCATTGCAACAGAGACGGTTCCACTATAGCTGTGATCGGTCTCCCGATTAAAAAGTGAGCTGGGGTTAAAACCTCCAAATCATCTACGTCAGATGAAAGTGGCGTAAGAGGTCGAGAGTTCAAAATTGCTTCAATTTGCGTTATTAAAGTCAATAATTCTTCATAACTAAATTTTGAGTTTCCTGCAACGCGTTTAAAATGATATTTTAAAGATTTTATATTAGCCTCCCATAGACCTCCCCAGTTTGGGCTTCTAGGGGGAATAAATGACCATTCAATGCCTTCTTCTGCGAAAAACGCAAATAAAGACTCTTCTCTATCTCTTACTAACTTAGACAAAGCTTTTATTTCTCGATTAGCGCCTATCATGTTAGTACCATTATCCGAAAATATTTTATGACACTTACCCCTTCTTGAAATAAATATTTTCAATGCAGCAATTAAAGCTTGCGAAGTTAAGTCGCTGATTATCTCTAAGTGAATGGCCTTTGTTACAAGGCAAATAAATATACAAACATAAACTTTAATTTCAGGACCTTTCCTCTGATACTTATTTTTGATAAAGAAGGGTCCACACAAATCAATTCCAGTTGAATTAAAGACCTTATCGGGAGTTATTCTTTCTTTTGGCAAATCGCCCATTTTTTGAGAACAAATTTTAGGATTAAATTTAAAGCAAATTACACAGTTATGCACAACTTTTCTGCAAATATTTCGCCCGTGAATTGGCCAATATTTAAGTCTAACCTGATAAAGTAAATGTTGGGGCCCAAGATGAAAATATTTCTCATGGTAGTATTTAACAATAATTATAGTTAGTTTACTTTTCGCAGGAAGCAAAATAGGATGTTTACTCGAATAAGGAAGTCGAGAGTGTTTCAGTCTTCCACCTACTCTAATGATTCCCTTATCATCTAAAAATGGGGATAAATTTAAAATCTTACTTTTATTACAAATGTCATCACCATTTTGCATAGCTCTAATTTCCTTATAGAATGAGCTAAGCTGTACTTGTTTCATTAAATAAATTTCTGCTTCTTTCATCTCATCTGAAGTAAGAGGTCCCGTTTTCTTGTTAGTTGGATTTCTAATGTTAAATAGAAACCTGTAAAGAAAACTTAACACTCGAACGATAGTTAGAAACTTATTACTACGAGAAAGTAAATGATCAAAAAATTTTTGATTAAAGTTTAAAGTCAATACAGTATGTTCTTTAGAGTCCTTTGATTTTAGTTCAGGCAAATAATCTACTTCATTCAGTTCCGGGCACTCAGAGACAGTTTTGGGGAGTTCGTCAGTTCTTAGGAAGGCTGGACCAGTCCACCATTTGTTGTTGGAAATAAGTGTATCAACACTAAGTCCCCTAGACAAGAAATCTGAGGGATTGTCTTGTCCTGAGCAATGAAACCAAGAATCAGGATCAGTTAGCTCGGAGATCTCCTGCACTCTGTTAGCCACGAATTGTTTCCATCTTTTAGAAGAGCCTTTAATCCAGAATAGGACTATTTTGGAGTCTGTCCAGTGGAACACTTTGCACTCCTTTTTCTTGCGGACGATTTCTTGAACCCTTGAACTCAATCGAGCTGCTACTAAAGCTCCCAGGAGTTCAAGTCGAGGCAAAGTAACTGCTTTCAGGGGTGCCACCCTCGTTTTTGAAGTGATGAGATTTACGAGCACTTCATTTTGTTTTCTTACTTTCACGTAAGCTGCTGCACCATAAGCGAGTTTAGAGGCATCGCAGACTATGTGAATTTCAATGAGGTCACTTACCTCATCATTCGTTGAATCAAGAACTAACCTTGGAATTCTAAGATTATCTAATAGGGGCAGTTCTTTACACCAAATTAACCACTTTTCCTTTAACTTTGGGGGTAAAATTTCATCCCAAGTTATTTTTTTTATCCAAAGTTCTTGTATGAGACAATTTATTCTTATAGTAAAGGGTGAGAGCAATCCCAGGGGATCAAATATCTTCCCTATTGTTTGTAACATAAATCTTTTAGTATTTTCGTTTATCGAAACGAATTCCAGCAAACCTTTAGTATCCAACGTCAGACAGTCATCTAGAGTTTGCCAAGCCATGCCTAACACTTTTGTTTTGTTTGTTCCTAACCTGATGGATGCATCCATAGGATGTGTGTCGAAACCTTCAGCCGCCCACTGAGCCTTTAAAACGGTATCATTGCTGATCCATTTTCGCATCTCCATCCCTGCTTCTTTCATAATATTCTTAGCGTGGCGAGACATGAAAAGAGCTTCCTCTCGAGTATCCTGTCCCGTAATCCAATCATCCACATACATGAAAGAATCTAAATGTTGTACAGTTATGGGATGAATTTCGTTATATTTCTCAATGTGATATTTGATTGTTGCTGCTAGTAGAAATGGACTAGAATTAACTCCAAATATCACCCTGTTAAATCTATAAACTTGCAAAGTGAGCTTTTCCCCAATACGTGGATTACTATCTGTCCATAAAAACCGTACAAAATCTTTATGTTTATCCGCCAAGCAAATTTGAAGAAAAGCCTGACGAATATCCGATGATATTGCAACTCGATTTAGCCTGAAATTAATTAAAACATCTAAAAAGATTAGGATTCAAATTAGGTCCAGGCCACAAGCAATCGTTCAGTGATAGTTCGTTAGCTTGGTGTGAAGCTGCATCAAAAACAATACGAGTAGAAGTAGTAACACGACCCTCCTTTTTTATCGCTTGGTGTGGTAAGTAATACATTGGTTTGTGTACATTAATTTCAGTATCATTGACCTTTTCTATGATTCCTTGATTCAAATAATCTTGAATCGTTTCTTTGTATTGAGTGTAAAGGGTTTTATCTCTTCGTAACCTTCCCCATAAACTCTGGAAACGTTGCTTTGCCACAGAAATGTTATTCGACAATTCGTTCCAATGTTTACGAAAAGGTAATTCAACCACATACCGATTATTATTATATTGTACAGTTTCCTTAAAAATATTCATAGCTTGGTCATCTTTCCGATAGCAAGGGTCATCTTTTATGCCAAGGGATTCGAGCTCAAAAACAGCTTTAATGTATCATCAACCGAATCATTATCTTTAAGAAAGTAACATGAGAAGTTATTAGTATTGGTTCCCTGGAGTCGTCCTCCAGCAATCCATCCAAATTCAGTTTCCCTAAACAACAATTCTTTATTTACTTTATATACGTTATCTTTAATTATTCTAAAGAAAATATCCGCATTCAGTAAAGCGTGAATTTCCTTAGCTTCGTAAAAATAGGGATCTGATAATTCTAAAAAATTCAGGAATTTTTATTTCCGAAACATCTAACGTAACACTTGGTGTCAACTCGGTAATTTTTTCAGTCACAAAAAATTCTACGTTTTCTCTAAAAGTACCACTTTTATTAGAAATTAAAGTATTAGTTTTTCCCTTTAAGTTTTGTTTTAATGAATTGAGTCCTGAAACTGAGGAATTTATCTTTTCTATTGCAATACCAAGAAAATCACACATTTTTCTGGATATAATATTAATGTTAGACGCTGAGTCAAAAATGACGGGACATTTTAGTTCTCGGCCTTCATTATTTCGTAAGAAAACGCTACCAGTCGATATTAACACGTTCTTTCTATGTTGAGAAGCAGTGCTACTCAAAACTGTGTTCTGTGTGGAAGAATCCACCACATTCGATTCCCGGTCCTCCGGGTTGGTTAGTACTGGAAGTTCGGCAGAGGGAATAACCCATTTTTTCGGTCATCTATTGCCGCAGTACAGAGGGAGCGAGAATGTTTTTTGCCACATGGGCACACATACGTCGAAGTACATTGCATCCTTTTGTGGTTTTTTCGCAAACACAGTTCACATAACTTATGCAGACGGACTAAATCTAATCGTTTTTCGGGGTTCAATTCTAGAAACCTTTTGCATCGAAATATCGGATGTAAAGTTTTATCCTTACAAACTATGCAACTCTTGTTTTCAACAGATCGATTCATTAAAAGGTTGGTTTTTGTCTTAAAGGATAAGTTAGATTTTCTTATTATCGTTTTTGTTTCGACAATGCAATTTTTATCTACGGATAAAAGAATGGTTTCGCGTTGTTCTAAAAATGCAATAAATTCATCAAATGTGGGAACATCTTTTGCTTTTAAACTCAGTTCGAAATTTTTTCGTGATTCATTATCCAATTTCTTTAGCATAATATTTAATAAAAATACATTAAATAAATTATTTTGCTCATAGTTTAGTAATTTTAGAGCCCGTAAGTTTTTTTAATGCAATCAATCATTTCACGAATTTCTTTCGGATTCTCACGTTCTATCTTCTTAAAATTTAATATTTGTTGCACATGAATATCGACAATCAATCTTTTGTTATCATATCGGGATTCGAGTGCTTCATACAATGAAGAAAATGTATCGAAAGTGGAGGCAAATTCTTTAACTTCATTTGATAGACAGGAATTCAAATAATACAATTTCTGTGACTGAGTCAGTTGTTCGTTAGTTCTAATTAAATCGTCAAATTGGGATTTAAAGTTACTAAATTGTTCATATTTTCCCGAAAAGGTGGGAAGTATTATAGGTGGAATTTTGTTTGAGCAAAAGTTCCATTTTCGTATTTGTTTTTTTCAACTGCAGTCACAGACAATGATACATTAATTGAGTTAATCAATTTTTAACTCTTACCTCCAAATCGTCCAGACGTGTTTCACATTTGTATAAATCTTCTTCGAATTCCGCTTCTTCTGTTGGTTTTGCGGTTTCTAATCCAAAAAGTAGCTCCTTCAATTCTTCAATTTTCCTCTGGAGTTGGTCAATTTTCTTGAGTTTGACCTCCAGCTCGGTGATGTCAACATGTTCGGACACGTTGTCCATGAAGGTCGCAATTCTAGTAATACTTCCTTTTAAGGAAGTTTTTAGCTTTGTTTAATTTTAAAATATCCATCGCGCTTTAGTTCGTGACTCACGGGCCGACAGGACCAAAAAATGTTCGTGAGTGTCACGAGTTTTAATAATATGACGGACCAAGTCTTTCCGACTAAAATTTTAATAAAACCAAAAAGGTAACAGAAGTTATTGTGGGTTTCGATGTAAACAAGTTATTACCCACGTCAGCAATACTGAAATCTTTCAGCTTCTCCGACCATATATAGTCCGGTTGGCAGGTGCGCACGCAGGCATCTTCACACATACGTCATACTCGCAGTCATCATTACGCAGGCGTCAACAATTAGTGTACGCAGTTTTACTGAGCCTGGGTAAATTTAACGTACCACATAATTTAAACCCAGCAGAAAAACATTTCCCAATTTGTCTCATACCATACACAAATCTTGTATTTACTTCAGAACAGTTTAAAGTTTTCTTTGAACTAGAAAACCCTGAGTAAAAGTCACAATGTTTACACCTGATAACAAAATTTGAGCACAAACCATATGTGGAATCCTCAGAAAGCAGGATACCTTCTTCGAAACATCTTGGGCAGCAAAGTTGTAAAACAAATTTAAAAGGACTTCCATATCAATTATTCTGTTACCATTAAGTGGTTTACGTTGATATTCTGCTATTTCTTCATCAAAGGCAGCAGGTATTTAATTTTTGAAGAACTGGCGTTGGTAGATGTTGCGCTGCTATTTTTTGAATGTTTAATGGTAGATCCATTTACTAGAAATTGGCGTTTTCTCTTTGCACTAACTCTACGTTTAGCATTACCCATTTTAAATGACAAAAATTAAAATTTTCTGCTATAAAAAAAGGATTAAACAAAAGCTTATAAAGAGCTACGCAATCATAAGCAAATGTAAACAAACAGTAAAGCACTCTATTTTCTTGCCAGATTCTAGATAAAAATATAAATAAAAACCTGTTGCCAATTATATTCTTGATAATTCTGAAAACTCAAATTCATATTTTAAAAAGTTTAAATTTCTTACTATTGCATATTTAAACGATACTTTGAAAAATAAAAATGTCAACAAACATTTTTTTTTCTACTTCGCAATGCAGACTTGTACTTCCGGGTTCAAAAAGGTGCTATCGAATGAAACTCAAATCCCCATAACTTAAGTTCTAAATAAGATAGAAACAAAATTTAAACACCATTTTAAAGAAAAAAGTTCATATTTTCAAATAATATTTAAATTAAAAAATCGAAAAATTTGACGAAAATGACGTTTTGAAGGTGTACGGATACCTTAACGAAGAATGATCAGAATTTTTACCAGATACTTAGTTGTTACAGGAATATTAAAATAATTAAGGTGACATGGTACGATTTATGTGAAAATCTGTGATTTAATGAATTTTGCACAATTATATTTTGCTTGTGACCAATGAATAAGGATTAAGAAAAATAGCTTTCGTTCTCAAAATACTGTAAATTACTAACAAATTAATTTTTTAAAGAAAAGTTTTAAAATTTAAGGAGGGATTTTAAAATGCTACTCCTACATTAATTGACGTTAACAGGTGAAATGTGACTTACAAATACGTCAAGCTATGTATAACAAATGTTGGTATGGTTTTACTACTAGAATGATTGATATTCGTAACATACTTTTTTTCTGATTTCTTATTGAAAATTATGTAAATTCTTAATTCAACTATTTTTTAAAAAATAAACATTGCTTTGATTTAAAAAAATGCATATCAACTTTTGTTTAATGTACTATTATCAATAGGTAAAAATGGTTTTTCTGAAATATATAAATCCGTTTAAGGCTACACTGTTCCCAATAAATCTTCAATAAACCGAATTTTTTATTTATTTTTTTTTACTTTTTTTTTTGCATTTTCTTGTGACTCATACCATTGGGGAGCTTGCCACCAAATTTCAGATCTGATAACAAAATAGTTTTTCAGATATTTGAAATTTTCTGAGCTTAGGTTTTGGTTTCGCTTTCAATTTAAAGCATTTTTTCTCACTCTTAAATTGAAGTAATTAAAAATATATTTGAGTATAATCAGCTCTTTTATTGTGAAATATTTTTAACTCCATTTTTCATTACTAAAATCTTTTCCGCTTGATAATGTTTTAAGATTTTGAATTCTCAAAATTAATTAATTAAAATTGATTTCAAAGCTTCAATATTTGCTTTAAAAATAGTTTATTTAACTTAAAACCATTATCATTATTTTTTTCCCTGTTGAGAAAATGTAATGGACAAAACGTTCTCAGGTTGCTTTGAAAAACAACATTTCGAAGAAATGGAATAGTACTGAAAATGATGTATCTAAAAATCAGTCCTCAGATGATACTGCAATCAGACTTCCGAATACAAGAATTCTGAATACGAAAATTGCATATAAAACTGAATTGTTCCATCATGTATCAAAATCCATTATAGAAAACATACTGTAGTATTACATACAATAGTGTAACATACTAACATATAGTATTTCAAAGTCGTGCAACAACTACTCAAACCTGCTAAACTGCCCCAGTTTAAAACTGAAAACAAAAATTTAATTTTATGTACACACCTGGAAGTTTATAGCTTAAATTAGTAGCATTATTATTGTGTACACAGATGATTTTGTATATCAAAACTTTAGTGAAAATATTAGGTTAAGATTAAGCTGAATAACATGTGGACTTAACAAAAGCTATCAATATAGTGCAAAAATATATTTTGAATTTGAAAAAAAAAATTATTTTCAGTCATATTAAATTAAAGTAGTGTTTTAATGTACAAAATACATTGGGAAATATCATATTAAAATTAGAGTTTTACGGATATTATATGTTTTTGTTTTGTGTTTTTAAAACTTTAAATGCGTTTTTCTCAGACTTGAAGTTTTGAAGATGTGTTTTTTTAAACGCTAAAGCGTTTTTTCTGTTCAAGATAGAGTCTTGAATTTTTTTTTGCATCTATTCCCAAAGGTATGTTCTATAAAAGTAAGTACGGATTTAGGTCTGAGAGAGAGAAAGAGGGAGAGATCTAGTTATTTTTTTAAAAAAAAATTCTAAATATAATATTTTATAAAAGAAATCGTGATTTTTCCAAGTTAAGCTAGAAAATAATTATTAAAAATCAACAAGGAAATAGATTTTCAAATTCATACTAACTTTTGTTTACTATAATCCAAGAAACACGCATCACTTAAAATGATTAAAACATTTTTAAAAATTGAGCATTTTATAAGGGTTTGAAGAATTCCTAATTTTTGAAAACTGTTAAATAATCGCTGGTCAAACTGACTTTTTACTTACAGAATCAGCTTAATAGTATAATCTAAATATAAAACATAAATTACTTTTACTGTTACTATCTCCCAGTTTTTTTTTAAAAGGGTACTGTGTAGATTTAAAATTTTTATCTAGAATTGAGATGTGAATAAAAACGAGCATAAAAATTACCATAACTCTGTTTTTTTTAACTTAGAGGTTTCAAATTTTATGATATTATTGAAAATTATATAAAAAATAATTTAGGTTAAAAACTTTTTTTTAAAAAAATATTTGACCCGTTTTTTGTCATTTGAATGGTACTGTGTCCCATAAATATGGTAAGATAGTAAATGCGAATAAATATTTTTTCATTTATATAATTTTATTTTTTATTTATATAATTTTATGTATTATCACTCACTCACTTCAAAATCTGCAGTGTTTACTCTCAAACTGAAAGCAATTTTTACGACCCACTAAGTTAATTATTGTTGAAAATTCCATATATATATATATAAATGTATCACCACGAATTTCGCTTTCAGGGTGAATACTAAGCGTAAAAATATTTTCGCTAAAACAAGTTTTAATCTTCATTTCGAATTTAGAAAACCTGATTTCAAACTAAATAGTTTTTGCTTAACTTTAAAAATAAGGCACCCTAGGGATTTACTAACATTTTTATTACTCATTTAGTAGCTTCACTAATCATTTGGAATCTTACCTTTCTTAAAAAGCCATTCTGCAACAGTTCGTTAGAGCCAAGGTGTCACGCATATTTTAGCTTATATACTTAAATTCGCAACGGAATGCAGTGTAGTATGCAAATAACATTACTACGAAACTGTGGAAGCCTTATTACCACAAAAAAGTTTAAAAAAATTACTTAGGTGGCGCCAGCTTGTGTATCTCAACAGATCCGTGATTACCTTATCTCATTAACAAATTCAATCGCAAGGTTCTTGCTACGGGGCGTTGCAGTATTAATAAGCACATACTGTTTATGCTTATAGCTTAAGAGTTATATTGATTTCTTTATAATTTTCGTAAATAGTTATTAGAACTTTCTTTACTATTCTTTTTTTAAAGTGTCAAAAGAAGATTTGTGAAAAGCGTTATTTCATTAATAAGTGTGATATCAGAGAGCAAGGCATTATTTCAAGTTCTAGGGCCAATAAAAACTCTCCAGAGGTGATGCTGATGCATGTTAACCCCTTAACTACTGATTAAAAGTTACATGATTCGCTCCCCTGTGCCACTGTTTTTCATATAGGCGCGTATGAGGTGTATGGGGAAAAAAAGGAAAAGCACAAATAAGCAATTTTTTTTCTGAAATAAGTAAATCCTTCACAAACATTGTCAATGTCATTTTATTTCATTACACAGCCTTTGGACAAGTTTTACTTATAGAAGCTGAAAGAAAAGAATCCCATTTCAGAAGGAGGGATATATACGCCTGGTTCACACAACGGACTTGTTGAGCGAGGCGGATATATAAGCCTGTGGCACTTAAGGTAAAAAATATGTTGAGACTCAAATTCCTCTAGTTGGTTTGGTGTGGAAGTTTGGAGAGTAAAGTACCAACTTATGAGTTGTCATCGTTCCTTGACCGTGTTTTAACCTTTAAATGCATGTTTTTTTTATTTGTTTTGATTTTTAAAATATCGTTTTAATGGGAACGTACTCATAGGATACGTAAAAAACAAATAAAAACAATTCAAGTACTAATATTGAGTTTTTATTTCGAAAAAAGTTGCAAGCAGACATTTGGCAAGATAATTTCTCAAAAATCTAGTATATATCCAATAAGATTTTAAAATGCAACATCAAACTTTGATAGCTTACTTGACAATAAATGTGAAGTAATTTTTTTTTCAATTAGATAAATCATTCTTTTATAGGAAATAAGAAAATTATTCTCCAATATACTTAATTTTAGCATCCACTATATTCAGATGTCAAAAATAAGCAAATGAATATAACTTACACGACAAAAGTAAGGTCCTTTTTCTTACACACTTGATTTATTGCCTTTGGTTATCAACGCGTGTTTTTGTGCTCAGGGTTTTGAAAAAAAAAATATGAGGAATTTGAAAGTAGATAACTGCCAACAATACGGATTTTAGTGTTAAATTACAAGGGAGGGCGTAAAAGTCTCTTATGTTGCTTCATCGTGTAAAGTTAATATACAATCAATTGACTTCAGAGAAATTAAGAAGTATGTCATACTCAGTTTTGTTCTTGTATTTATAAATTATGGAAATGCATACACTTCAAAAGTAGTTCTATTTGATTTAGATTCCCTTTGTTTATTTGTTACACAATTTTTCTTAAATAGTAAACATTAATGAAGTGGTAAATATCTGCACAAATTATTAATAAATTGGTATTATAAATTGAATATAATATTTGCATTATCTTAAAAATGGTTAAAGTTAACTCGAGTGAATGACACTCAAAACATGTTTAATAGGTAAAATATTAAGCTGCTTTAGTTTTCATGTTCTTGAAGCACAAATTTTACTACTCTATACCACTTGCAAAATTTAGCAAAGGTTAATCTACATAAGTTAAGGTAATTCTTAAAATGATATATTTATAGCTTTTATTGGGGTAAAGGGGGAAAACTCATGCTTAAGTCAGCCTTCGAATTATGAAAAAATCACAATGTGCTTTTGAAAACGGAATGCAGAAATCTTACCAGTTTTCCTAATTGCTTAGAAGATGAATATATTTCACAACACAGTTAAAAATAGTATTTAAGCAACAAAATAATTTATATTTATATCAAAAACTCTTGCCTTCTGTATTTTGCACTTAACCATCAATTTTTTTAAAAAAAATGATTTAAAGCTGAACTATTTAAACTAAGCATAATAGAAGAAAAAGAAAAAAAGAAGTAGACATTTAACAATATAATATTACCAAATGTCTATTTTTTTAAACACTTTAGAAAGGTATAACAATTTAAGATGATGTGTACCGTTCATTAAATGATATACTGAAACTATTAAATATTTTTAAAGTAAGTTGTGTGTATACTGTTTACATTTATACAAAATAGCAGTTTATTTAATTCAAACTAACCAAAATAAAATATTGCATCAACTTATTTTAGTACTATCTATATCGCGTATTATATACTTATTCAAAATAGAATAAGCACGATAACAGGATTTCGCCACAAATCTGTGGAAAAGGCTCTTTAATTCAATGATTTTTTTAAAATTTATTGGAATGTGCATTTAAATTAGCACAAAAATGAATAGTTGTTAATATAACATCCACAGTGGGAAAAAAAAAGATAATGAGATGTTAAGCATAGTACAATAACTCATGTAAAAAACTCAGCTATGTATAAAACAAGTGATTTCTATGAGAAATTATCCATTTCAATGACCCACACTTCTCTAAGTATTGAATAAAATCTTTGATAATGACGAAGAAGCATAATAAGCAAGGTCGTATGCTAACTTCCCATTAAAAATGCTCGAAAATATTCGAAGTATTACTGAAGTTTCAAATTCATAATTTGCATAACTTCAAGATCTTATCTCTTAATGCATATTGTTGCCTTTTGTCCGCATTCTTGGTCCATTTAATTTTAGTCAAAAAATTTAGTGTTAGTGCTCCAAATACACACACACACACACGTTGATAACCAGTGGAAATAGATTATGTGTGAAAGAAAAAAGTTACATTACTTTTGTCGTATAAGTTAAATATATGTTCCCGTTAAAGTGTATAATTCAGTTATTTCGTACAATAACTAGGTATTTCATAAAATAATTAGACAAAACAGTTAAAGCATATAATAGATGAACAATTTCATACTTTATCTAATTATTCTATAGATAACTACGTATTCCATGAAATAACTAAGGATAGACCGTTAAAGTGAAAAATAAATAATTTCAAACATGTTTTATATAAATTAGTTGATCATAAATAGCTAAAATCTCTCAAAAATACATTGTGTCTCTTTTTCGGAAGAATAATTGATAAATAATAAGGGAACGCAGGGATGATATAAATTATTATATTACTCAAATTACCTTAAACAGATAAGAGGAGAAAAGATATATATATATATATATATATATATATATATAAATAAAAGATATATAAGATAGATATAAAATATATAAGATATATATATATATATATATAAGATATATATATATATATATATATATATATATATATATATATATATCGGGTGGGCAAAAAGTCCGTAACAACTTTAAAAATTCATAAAATCCGGAGAAATGAACGAAAAAAACTGTTTGCAGGATCAGCATTAGTATGTCACGGGATTTTTTCAAGCTAGAAAAAAAAAAAAATAATTCGAAAAACCATCCGGTAGGTCGAGCTGTTACAAGCGTCTGTGGTGTAAATATGCAAATTAGACGGCTATATATATAAAAACCTTTGTTCTCAATGAATCCACATTCATTTCCCCATTACATACAGTGAATGTGAACAAGGATGCTCAGTGCGCCGGATAAAGCTTTGTTGGTGAAGTTATTTTACATGAACGAGGAATCAGCGACCATTGCCTTGAGTAAATTCCGAGTTCAGAAAAATGTGAAGAGTGGAAAAGGCCCTTTAACGCCTGTAGGTCTCTTAAAGTTTGTTAAACGTTTTGAGGAAACTGGAAAGTTGGAGGATCGAGCACGAGCCGGACGACCATGCTTGAAAGAAGCACGTGCACCCTGCATTGCTGTCGAAATGGAAGCGATTGCGTCCGAAGCAGCTTCAGGGACCAACGGTGCTGGTGAAGCTGCCAGACGATTGGGCTTACCACAATCATCTGTCCGCAATATTCTTCGTCGAATCCTCCAGATGTACCCATACAAATTGCAATCGTGCCATGGACTTTTGCCAGCAGATACCGCACAGAGGGAAGCATTTGCGAAGTGGGCCTTCACTAAAATGGAACAGGATCCCCCCACCTGGGTTTTTAACATCTTGTGGACAGATGAAGCTCATTTCTCGCTTCATGGTGACGTTAACAACCATAACTGTCCCATTTGGGCGACCTCTAATCCACGTGAGTACACACATAAGCCATTGCATTCCCCAAAAGTGACAGCATGGTGTGGTTTCACTGGTTCATTTATCATAGGACCCTTCTTCTTTGAAACGCAGTGCCCAGTAAATGGATGGATAATAAATAACGGAAACAGTAAATGCTCAGCGTTATCTAACGCTTCTGCGGGAGACTGTCGTGCCATGTTTAATTCAACGAGGTCAGATTTCGAATGTCACGTTCATGCAGGATGGAGCAACCAGTCACACTGCTAACCCGGTTAAGGCATTCCTGATACAGACGTTCGGGGAAGACAGAATCGTTAGCAGGCGCTGCAGGTACCCATGGCCTCCTCGGTCTCCAGATTTAACACTGGCAGACTTCTGGTTGTGGGGATATTTGAAATCTCGCGTGTATCTATCCGGTCCATCAAGTCTGCCAGAACTGAAAGATGCGATCCGCAGAGAAGTATCCTCCATACATCCGGACGTGTTGCACTCTGCCGTTGCTGGATTTGTCACTCGCCTGGAATGTCTTCTCCCCTGTGGTGGTGGTCATGTGGAACATATTCTGGTGTAATAAAGTTGTGAAAGTTTTCTGTTCATTATGTATGCATTGTTTCTTTGATTTACGTACATCAGCGCCACCTACCGGATGATTTTCGAATTATTTTTTTCTAGATTAAAAAAAATCTCGTGACATACTAATTCTGATCCTGCAAACAGTTTTTTTTTTCGTTCATTTCTCCGGATTTTATGAATTTTTTAAATTTTTACAGACTTTTTGCCCACCCGGTATAAGATATATATATATATATATATATATATACATAGTGCCAACATATAGATTATATTTAAATATTATCAACAAAAATGCATGCTGGGAAGAACTGTTCTTTCATAAAAACATTTAGTAAACTTTTTTAAGAAAATATGTAAGATAATATTAATTAAAATTTTATTTTACTTTTCATTATTTATTAGAGAGAGGATTGCTGTGATGATACTTTGGATTGAACTGCTTATTATTTTTGAAACATGCACACTGTTTAGTATTACACAATTTTTTTTTACACCAGCACTTTTTAAATCCTTGTCCAGTACCGTAACTTGGAACTGTTGCAACAGATCGAAGCGTTGTGTCAATATTTGAAACTTCTTCAATGGAAAATAATTCTCGCTGAGACATATACTGAACTAATATCTAGAGTAAAGTTGTTTTATTCCGCCTAATTGGAAAAATCCTTCCCAAAGCAGCTAGAACTTTCGATTCAAAGGAATTTCGAGAGTCTTATTTCATACTTTAATGATCCAGTAATCGTTATTCTATAGAATACCTAGTTAAAAAGTAGAATTCAATAATTTTATATGCTTTAACTGACTAATCTAGTTATTAATTTAAATACCTAGTTATTCTATTAAATAATGAATTTCAGGTTTTAATGGTAATATATACATTGACATTTGAATGTAGTGGGTGATAAGGCTCAGTGTGTTACTTGGAGACATATTTTCTACTTTCGAGGTTGCTTTAAAAGAGTGATTTATATAATTAGAGAAAATCTGCTTCTCTCATCCCTTGTTAGATAAGATATCAATTTGAATAATCGGAATGAATTTTTAAACATATAATATTGCTTATTAATATACATTAAAATATTAACATCATTGCGCTAACATTTTAAACTTGATCCAATAAAAATATATGGGACGCTTCGTTAAATATCATGAAAATATATTGAATCTTAAGGATGCCGATGACATCATTTTAGATTTTGCTTAGTATATTAGCGATTTTCTGAAGAAATGACGATTCCTTGCATATGAGTGTGTTTTGTCATCTTAATTAAAAATATTAATGAAAATATCACTTGACAGATTTTTTTTTGTATCGCAACTTGTAAGTTAGAAGAAGCACAATTTGATTCTATTTTGATAAATATTAATATATGTTAATATTTTTAAAGAAAATAAAGGCTCCGAGAAAATACAATAGTATTTCTTTCGGAGCCCTTATGACTTACGATAATAATCTTTACCGGTTAAAATCCTTACTTTTACAAGAAATGCAAGAAATCCTTCCTAATATTCAAATCATGCACTACATTTCGTTTCTTACTTTATCAGTAGTAATGTTTTTGGTACATATTTTGGTATTGATTTTGGTACTATTACCGTGTTAAAACACTGCTTGCTTCTGTGGTCTTTTTCTTCTGTTGAGTTTTGCTACAAAAAAAAAGGATACAAGATACGTGATCAGCATCAAAGCATTATTTTTGTTCCTCATCGGAAACAAGAAACATAACACATTCTTCACACGTTTAGTTATAACGAAGCGAACTTGACTTTTCTTATTTGCTTTGTTCTGGGAACGGAATGCAGGAAAAATAGGATGTTCTTTTTTCTCTTTATAAAATGCCCTTTAATACGTTATCTAAATATATTGCAACAAGAAAGTAAGGATAATACCAGAAGATCAAGTGAGACGCACTGTTCCATTGTACTAAATGTTTGATTATTTAAGCAAAACAAACTAGAAGAAGGACTCATTTTTTAGTTTTCAAAAAGTTAAGGAAACGGTGTTTCATTACAACTTTATCTTTAGTTGTTGTTGGTTATCATCCGTTATAACTCGCGAAGTGACATGCAGCTGATTGCTGAGAATGAGTCTTTGAAATAAGTCAAAATTAACAGTTCCATGTACATTTTTAGCAAAAATAAGCTCAGAAATCTCAATGTAGTATAATCAGTTGACTGTCCATAAATAAAGTGTTATCTTCTGAGTCTTTTTTATCCAACTCAGGCCAACAGTTTTATTAAAAAAGTCTAAAACTTTAACATCTTGCAGAAACTTAAAGCGGCGACAGTGTTTGCTTTCAAATGTTTTACATTGTCCTTAAAAAAGATGTTTAAAATATTTAAACCTTTTTATGCTTAGATCACGGTAACTGTGGATAGGTCCATTAAGTAAGTGAGTCCATTTGGTGAAGTTCATTTACTCACTTACCATTAAGTGAGTAAGTCCATTTGGTAAAGAAATAAAATCTTAAACTATAGGTAATTGATTCAGATTCTGTAAATTCAATATCGTTTTTATAGCGGGTCATATGAATGTTAAAAATGTCCAAGTAAAAGAAAGTCCTCATATGTATTGTTGTCCTCATCACTTGACTGTGGCTCGAAATCACGAATTTCTTCACGAATAGTTTTCGTGTTGATTCTAGATACTTTTTAGCAATCAATAAATCATTAATAATTTGGAATAAAATTTGTTTGATACAATGTTATTAAATTATGTGCTGTCATGTGGGTATGGTAGACAAATGGTCTTACCATCTAACTCGCAGCGTACTACGTATTCAAGCTTTGTGTCCATTAAATGCTTGTTGTGTAGTGTAATTGAAGCTTCTTAAACCCGCCAAAGTCTTAAGTCTCCTCTAAAGGGCATGAATTTGGAATAACAGCTCGTATGAGCCTTCTCATCATATTGTGGTTGAAAATTACGTGGTTAGTGGGCTTTATGTCGGTCAGATTTAGATAGACAACAAAGGTTCAGTAAATAAATTAGTAGGTTGCTATTGTGACCATTTGGGGATAATAGATTTGTTGTGGCACAGAAAACCATCAAAATCGTTACTTCATTATGTTTGTTTCAATTCATAAACTTTCTTGCATTTGATTATATATAATTGAATAGTGCAAGAAAATAGTAATTTAAATAAAAGTTTTTAAGAAGGCTTTTCTTTGACTCTGTATATACGTAAGCAATCAGTATAAATTTTTTATGGCAAGTGAAAGTAGTCAGACATTTTTTTAATGATTTCTTGATTAAATATATTTGAACTGGCAATATTTATATCCCAAATCTGTTATATTTTTAAAATTTTAAAATAAAAGTGTTTTTATAATTAAGTAAATGTATATAAACTTACTTAAACACACAAAATGATGGAGTTTTATTTTACGTTGCGGTGCACATAAATAGTAATGAATACGGCCTGCATTTTTTATGATTCTAATTGAATGATCTTAGATTGATATACTGCTCTCTAAAGCATCTGCTTTAAGAAATGTTTGTCTTTAATAGGGAATAGTATAAAAATCTGAAAGAATAACATGTTTGCATTTCTTAATCTTTCTAATCTTATTTTATTTTCGATGGAGCCAGTTATGAGACCTAGGAGATATATGTAAGCACTCATTCAGAAAACATATATTATTGCATCTGGATATGGTTATATTGGAGACAATTCGAGAGTGTGCTTTAAAAAAGTTTCATAATTTTTAAAAAGTAAGCATTTGCGTTTTCAAACAAAAAATTTGTAATAAGTTTATTTTTATATACAATTATATTTCAATGCATTACAAGAAATAAACTATTTTAAGGGAATCATGTAAGGTACATTTTAGACAAATCACATATGTCACTATCAATTTGAATAAAAATTTTGTTTGGGATTTGTTAGTGGGCTTTAAAAAATTATTGATTTGTTTCCCTTAAATATTCTTTATGCATATATTTTATTACTTTATTACTTTTTTAAAGTTTTATAAATTTTATAAATATTTTTAAAATTAATATATATTAACTTTGAAAGTCTACTTTAGTGGGTATCTATTTTGATCCACTTTTATGTTAAAAAGGTGAAACCAGAAATATAAATTTATGTATAATTCGGTTTCTAAAGCAGGTAAAAAATTCATTACAATCGGTAGAAACGCTTCAAACTCCTTCTGATACAAGAAATAATGAATTTCTGTGAATGAATTTTAAGGTATCCAACTACGTTCAGAACGATGCGTTTTCAAAAGTGCGCAAAAGAATATTCTTTTTAACATTTAGGGATACTTAGATTTGAATACATCTATAAAATTGTTTCAAAAATATTACAACAAAGAAATAGTTAAATGTAATATTTTGGCGAAAAAATGGACAAAGAATAACCTATTTTCAAAACATTTTCCATTTATGAAAAACGGTTCTATAATAATAAAGCTTTGCTTATATATTGCTAAGACTTCTCCAGAGAGCCTGAACTCAGATTTTTTTTAAAAATCGCATTACTTTCAGTGTTTCTCTAATTGAAATAATAATTATTTTTGTTTAAATTAAAAATAGTTAAAAATGTTAAAATAGGGATAAATCCACTTCTAAGTAATGTACTTCAAAAATATTAGTTCAAGCTCTGTTTAGAGGTCTTAGCTATATATAGGCAACATATTGTTATATGTTGCCTATATATATAATAAAGCTTCTATAATAATAATATTTATTATTATTATAGAAGTATTTTCTACAAAAGGAGGATGTTTTAAAAATAGGCAATTCTGTATTCATTTTTTACACAAATATTGCATTTAAATAATTTTTTATTATAATTTATACTTTTTACGTATATTCTAATCTAAGTTGCAGTGAATATTAAAAAAATTGTTCGTTCATAGACTTTTGCAACATCATGGTTTCGAACGTAGCCGGGTCCCTTAAGCAAAATTGTATAGCTGAAGTTTATAAACAGCAGATGAATACCGGAAACTTTAAACTGATTCATAGTTTTTAAAATAGCTGTGATCTTTGCTACTCTAAACAATTTTTTTATTAGATATTTGCTTGAAATTTCTTCAATCTGATATGAGAGAGGAATTTTGTCACTTACATGTAACTCTTCGAACCCAATAATTAAATTCCTTAGAATCATCGGGAGAATGTATGTTTAAATCGGGATTTTATTTTCATTTAATAACTACTTCTCCTTTGTTCAACCAAAAAGGTGGGTTAAAAGTTCAAACGAGCGTGAAACTAAAGACGAATGTAATTTTTTCGAAATATTTTTTTCAATGTGAAATGAACCAATCACAGTTCCTTCTGATTTCACACTACACGAGAAAGAATTTTTCCGTTTCTTTAAGTCAGCTATTTGAGTTGTCGTTACTCTCAAGTTAGTGTGTTTACTCGGCGTAATTACCCATTTTCAGCAACATTAATTACGAAGTTCTTGCGGGAAAAGGCATTTGTTGTATCATTTAGTGGTTGGTGGAAGGGAAATGCGCAATATTTTTTCATCCTCCCATCTTCTCTTTTCTAACTCTGAGTGTATTGATCGATTCTTATACCGGATGACGGCCAAGAACTTCTTATTAATAAAATAAAAACAAAACAGAGGAAGTTAGAGAGGAAAAAAATAAGAACTGAATCTTTTTTTTTTAGAGTCCCCCTAACTGTTTTCATATTTTTATTCTAAAGTTAACAAATTCTGCAAACAACATTAAAAACGAATTTCTACCCTGTTTTTTATGTATAAAATGTTGAAAACGGAATAATAAAATCGATCTAAGAATTTATATAAATTTATGTTGAAATATATTTAAAATAGAATGCTATCCTTAAATAGTTGGACATAGGTATATTTTCTGGTCTTATGATTTATGACCTTGCATACATTAAATATCGCTAGCATAAAATTTTAGTTTTTCGATGCATTGGTAACATCTGTTTTATAAATTTGAAAAATAGGAAATTGCCTTATGATGCAAAACAATATCAACAAACATCGTGTATGTGTATAAACATTTATATATGCTCATCTAGTACTTATTTTTATGTTGCTATAAATAGTGCTTATCAAAATAAATTTCATTTCTTTCAAAATAAACAAACCATATTGAAATACTACTTAACTGGACTTTTGTTATTTATTTACTTTTCATGGGAAACGACTCTATTCTTTATTTTTATTCGTTTTCTTGCTACATTATCTGAAAATGAAATTTTGTGTTTATATGTATACTATTGTTTTGAATTTTGATATACTACTTTATTTGAATGGAAAAACCAAATGAAAAAATATATTCTGGAAGAACGGTAAAAAAAGTAACTATTTTTTTCAAGAAAATAATACTTCCTCATTATTAAGAAATGAAAAGAATAAAAACAGTAAAATTTTAAAATTAACATCCAGGTTATTTGCGACTGTAGTTAAATTTAAATAAATTTAGTTTCACTCAAATAAAATATTTTCTACCAAAATTTCATGAACTTTTCATTGCATAATGCAATAGTACACATTGCTACTAAAAAAAAGAAAAAGAAAGAAGAATTTAGAAATTATTGAAATATTCTCTCTTTTTGCAATAATCAATAATTTTTGCTATTATTTAAGATTCCATATTACTGTCTTCGGTCAGTAATTATTTGGGGAACATAATAGGTATTGAACTGTTGTCTAACTGACTGTCTTCCTTATTATTTTTTATTATTCTCGAAGTTTTATTTATTGTTTTCTTTTTGAGGTTCTTTCCCAATTCATGGTGGCAGCGGCAATCCAGTAATCATAGTCAAGAGTTCGTGTTCGAGTCCTGCACCATTGAAGACCGGTCATGTAGAGTAGCTAATGCGTGATAAATCTCTGGTGGCTTAAAGCTCTTACGTTGGTGTAGTGTGAAAGATTGGGAAGTAGGTGTTTTAGCTAAAAATGTGTAATCACCACTTGATCGGGGTTCAGGATTATAAGATAAGTCACCAACAGCAATCGTGTTGCTTTTGAATGTGACGTTAATAAATATTCACTCACTCATTCCCAATTCATGTTCATATTTCGTCCTGAAATTAAAAAAAAATAAAATTTTTTAGACTATGAATATAATTTTAGTTGTACCTATTATACTTGTTTATCACTATCTCAATAATTGGAATTAACACATTTTTCACAAGTAGGCCTTTTTTATTAGTTTTTACTTTATATGTAAATCACATAATCTGACAATAGAAGTTTATTGTACTGTAATTCGAGCAGCGATTTAAATATTTTAATGTTTTCTTGGCATGTAACTTTATCATGTTAAAAATAGATTCAGAATGGTGGAATGATAAGAAATTGTGGAATGAGATAAGATAATTGTGAAATGATAAAATAATGGTGAAATGATAAGAACTTGTGGAATGATAAGAGAATGGTGAAATGATGAGAAATTGTGGAATGATAAGAGAATGGTGAAATGATAAGAAATTGTGGAATGATAAGAGAATGGTGAAATGATAAGAAATGGAGGAATAATAAGAGAATGGTAAAATGATAAGAAATGATGGAATGATAAGAGAGAAATTTAGCTTATTAAAGCTTTATTAATTATTAAGCGTTAAACTTAAAAGCTTTACTAAATTTAGCTCATCTAAAATTAAATAAAAATTTCAAATATATACCACTAAAGATTTATGGCATGTATTTATCTTTCTGCGCCATAAATTTTATTGATATTATGTCCATTCTCAAATTACAACTTTGTAACTATTATTGTTTCAAAATTCTTAACGTTTTCCTACAAAAAGTAAATTAAATTTCAACCCCCTGCGTGTTTGAAATTACGTGAAAGATATTGCTTACTAAAATGATTTAATGAACTGAAACATCTCCTAAATAGAGAACCTTTCCTATAGCTCATAGCTATTAAGTCTAGGGCAAAAGCACCAAACTTTGTAGAAGACGTAGCAGTTAATGAGTATATTTATTCATGGGTATAACTACAACTTTGGTTCAAAGCCTGTGCCGCTAAAGGAAATTTCCCAGAATTTTGGTGTAAAACTTAATACCGCACTAGAATATATTTCTAACTAGTCCATTTATAAGTTTCTTTCAATACATGAAACTGTCACATACAGAATTCATGAAATAATCAATCTAAAATCAGGATAACTGAAAAATATTTTTAGTAGAAATATTTATAGGTTGTTTTTTACTAATAAGATTTTTAGGAAATAAATTTCTGAATAACGAGTGATTAAAATGAGGCGTTAATTAAAGAATTCCGACAATACCACAATTATAAATATATCTCAGAAGTTTTATTCAGAAGGTTTTACAGTTCATTTTTTCTTACTTCTAAAATTTTTTTATGCTATGTTTTTACTAGATTAAAAAAAAGATTAAGCCGTAGTTAGTACGTTTCAGCAATATTCATTGTCCCGATATTAACCACAGGTCAATTTGTTTGTGTTTCTGATACACTGCTTGTAATGGGATACCTCTTGAGACTTTCTCTCAGAACTAATTTGTTTTTTTTGTTTAAAGTTTTATTGTAAATTTAACGTATTAACGTAATGTTAAGTAATGAATGAGAAAAGGAAACATGATATGCAAATATTTGAATCTAAAACAGGACTTCTAATAGGAGCTAAACTGAAAACCAAAAAAACCCCGTTATTTTGGTCAGAATATAAACCGGAACTGAACCTAAGAAAGTATTGGTTTATTTTAGTTTGATATATTTTCAGTCATTTTGTTACTGCAAACACAACTTATCAATATTTTCTAATTTAACGTCAATCATATAATTACCAACACAACATGCACATTGTTTCTTGATTTCCTATTTTGATGTACTATAGAACTACTTCGCATGAAACTACTTTTAGAAAACAAATTTTATTTAGTTGAATGAATTAAAGTATAAATGATTTTTTAAGAGAAATATCAGTTTGAGTGAAACCACTTTAGGAGATATATTAAACATAAGAGGCTATTTTTATATGTTAAATAATTAAATAAACGCTTTTTTTTACATAATTATTGCAGGATCAAGTGCGCGATCTGAGCGACAAGCGATGAGCTACGAGGGTACACCTAATCGACATAATCATGTACCTAGTTGTCAAATGCGATTTTGATAATGGATAACAATGCCAATGAACGCCGTTTTCTGCTCAAGGCTCGCATCGTGCATGCTGGTTAATTATATCAATAAAAAAAAAAGGATAAAACCTTCTGAATTTCAATAGAATTACATTTTTTGCTTATGATAGAATTATACTTTTAGTACAAATAAGAAAATACATGAAATAAAATTATTTATTCAGAACTGAATCGAAAACCGTTATCTTTGGTGGAACGAAAACCAGAACCTAACCAATATATATATATATATATATATATATATATTTGTTGAACCGGAATGAAAAAATTATGGTTCGAAGCCCTGGTGTAAAGCGATGGGAAAGGCAGTTAATTTGCAATTATACAGTCAGAAAGAGAGTGAGATTGTTATATATTAATTCCATGAGAACATGTAACGCTTAGTTATTTAAATCGCTCTTTTATTATAATTAAGCAGCGACATAGATGAATTAAAAAATAATTCGAATAAAAACTTTATTGACTTTTAATGTAAGACTAATAAATAATTGTATTCTCCCACATCAATGACGGAATTTATATGATCATGATAATAAACGAGCAAGAAATAACAATGTGAATTGTTGATTTTTAAATAATAAAATATTCTACTATAAAATAAAATTTCCACTCATAAAAACAATAATTTCTATAAAATACACCTAATAGACATATGAGTATTACTTAAAAAGGCCTTTAACATTATCGTATCCCTTTAAGATCCGAACTATTTTTGTCTTCAAATATTAAATTCATCTGGTTATTAATATTATATGGACCCCAATGACATTGGGGAAAAATAAAAAAATTCCCGCTCCCTCCGCCCTAGTACGTAGACGGTACCCGCACGATCGTGCGGGTTGGGCGTCATCTGTGAAACAGGTCACCTATGAAATTTTACGAGTTATATATTTTTAGCTCTAAGTTGATAGAAAAAACAATCTTAATTCAACTAAAATTGTTACAAACAATTAAATTATTGATGTATAGTTAACTCTTTTATTAATTCATTATTTATTTACAGTAAAAATCTTCTTTTTTGTTTTTGACAAGTATAAATAAATATTACATTTTTCATAACATGTTCCCGAACTGCTTTCGTACTTTTCAAATCTGCTCTTTCGAGGCCTTGAAATGTTATCAACACATTAAAAATAGGTATGCATTTCAAGCCTTTTATCCTGGAATGGCCAGAATAAAATCCATGACATGTGTAGTAGTTGGAATATAATGCTTAGATCTTTTTGCGAGTGGAATTACAACACTGTTATCTTCATCATCAGTTAAATACTTTTGATTGGAGGTGGAGAGGCTGGTAATGATTCACTACATCTAACTTAAATTTTAAGCGATTCAATTTGATTTCTAGAGGATTTTTTTATGTACTTTGTTTTCGCAGAAGCTAAGATTTTGCAACAGTTAAATCAATGTAATGAATGTGTTCAAGAGAGTTTTATGATAAAGAATGATCCAAAATTGTTTTTTCATTTCAAATATTCTCATGTGTTTCTTCATTGCTGTCAATTGAACTTGATTCTCCTTATAGTACACGAGATTCACATCTTTTGTTCGCAGCATTGTCGTCATCCAAGAGATCACTAAGTTCTGATCTAAGTTCAATCTGATTTATTCTTCAATTGAAAATTTTTTCTCTGAGAATTCTTCCCTTTTTAGACACCTGAAAAAGTTTTTGGTTAAAAGTTAACACAGTGTGTTCCGTGAAAAATAGTATAATACATCAGAAAATTTTATTATTTAAATAAATATATGTATATATTTAAACCCCACCATACCAACTACCATCGAAAAACCCAGATTTTTTTTGAGGGGGGAAGATATATGGATGTAGATATCTGTGGAGAGAATAAAAATGCCATAATCCTCATCAAATGTATGAAAGAGCAAATTAATTGCAAGAGAGAGAGAGAGAGAAAGAAGAAAATAGACTCATCCATGGTAACCCCAAGAAAATTTGGTATTAATTATATAACTGCATGTTTCATTTTATGTAGGCTTTCATCAAAATTATTGAAACAGTAAAGAATATTCACATGGTAAGTTACCTTTACATTTGCAGTGACTCAAGTAACGCCCAACCCGCACTATCGTACGGGTCACGAAATCCACATTAATAGAGTATAATTGATATTTTTTCTATTTTACAATTATTTAAACATTAATACAAAAATTTGTATCAGCGCAATTAGACATATATTGATCATTACCTTTTTACGACAGATAAAAAGGTGTGTTTTCGCTGTATTTGAAAACAAAGCTAGATTTGCCAGCTGAAAGTAAAATATGGACCACAACCATCGTCTGTTGATAAAAAATAACACTTTACATCCTCAGCAAACCGGCTCAATCGTTAGGTTCGCGATTTTCTTGCATACGACTATTTCAGAAGAAAAAAAAACGTATATCTAACCCACACGATCGTGCGGGTAGGGTCTTAAAGGGTTATACCAGTAACTGAAATTACAAGAACAAATGTATATGCCATTGAGAAACAATACATTTGTAGTCTGCACTATATGGCTAAACTCAAATTACAATATATTTTTATTTAAACTTTAAACTCTACAACGACTGAACTTATATAATTATAATATATTTTTACTCTGTATATTGACTGAAAGGTACAATATATTTTTAATCCGTGTCACGATTCGTCTCAGTCTTTTCATTATGTTGCTTTAACTAAGTTGACAGTAATAATGAAACATATGTCACTAACTCTATCTTAGCTCAGTCAACCAGTCAATTTATCTCCCATACGTGACAAGCTTGAATGAATGTTACACACTGGGGATTGATTATCAATTGAATAGTGAGTGAAAATAGAAAGCTTCATTGTTAAAAAATGTTTTAGCTATTTTTCTAGTATTCGGAAAAGCATATGTGTGAAATATATAAGTAATAAACGCATTTGGGTAAATGTTTGCATAAAAAGTATAATTTTGGATTTAAATAATTGTTTTCAAGCTTAAATATTTAATTTCAATTCATTATGACGAACAATTTTTTCTCTTTTACACATCCTAATTTTTTTCAAATTTTTTTTAAAATCCTATAAGAATAATGTTGCGATTATGAGCACAAATATTAGTCCTTGAAATATGATCTTCATAATCACTACATCTAATTTACTGCCAAGGCTGTTTGGATTAGTTTAAACCATCTTTATCTGTTTATATATTGCTATTGTTTTCAATCTACTTACGCTGATGTTTCGCAAATATTTTTCTATATTGTCTAGACATCTTGTACGAGTTCTGCCTTCTCTTCTCCTGCCTTCATTTCAAATTCGTTATTTGCTTAATTGGGCTCTTTTTTTCATACCTGAATATATATTGTCAAGCCATCTTAGTCGTGAAAAGCCTAAGATATGCGACTACCTTAAAATAATGATTTAAAAAAAAACTGGCAATTTTTTATGATTTTATTTTATAGGCAATCTTATTAGCTTTCTATTGTAAAAATACCAAGTTTTTTTTTATTTTCTATTCATTAGAACAAAAGCTATAAGTGTTTTAGTAAAAGCAGAAGCCATAACTTTGCATAAAATGTCAAAGTTTAAAAAGCGTTTTACTCGAAATGTGTTTTTTATTCGAAAACTTCAAACAGGAACAGCGATTGCTCAAAAAAAAGTTTTTAAAATAATTTGCTGAAACTTTTTGCGTATGTTATGTATAACAGTAGAAGTGTTTTAACCTTCAGATTTATCAATCACTTTTTTTATTACAAAATTTGCAGTTTTTATGTGAATGGAATCGTTGTTTTTTTAAGCAATTTCATGTAATATCCAAGATGATGTTTTCCAGTTTTTGTAAAAATTAAAATATCTCTTACCCAGAAAGTCATTTCAAAAAGAAATATCAGAGCAATACATCAAGATTGAAAAATTGAGAATTCGTTCAATTACTATTTGTACTGAGCTGGACCCATTTATGTAATTTTTTGTCAATTTTTACCCATTTTTCTCCCATTTTAGAAGTAATAATTTATTTTCCTCTTCTTAATTTTATCCTATTTTTCTTAAAATGTTCTAAATAAATCTAAAAACCAGAAAAAATATCCATATTTTAGGTTTTCTTTATATATATACTTACTTTGTACTTAAAAATTGTATAGAGTTCTCCAGGCCCCATTTTCCTTCACTGCTCCAAAAAATTTTCTCAATATTTTTCGTTCAAATCTCACGAAGTTTTCGCCCTCATAGTGTTTCCAACACTCACTGACATATAAAACTATGGGTAAATACAAATATTACATTCAACAATTTTGATAGTTAATGAAACAGATTTTATACTTTATTTGTGGCCGTGGTAGACTTGTGTGTGGTCAAGCTCATGGAACTGTGACTGAGGTGTCATGAGTTCGGGCTTAGTACCGCTAAAGACCCACCGTGTATGTTAAATATGTCGAGGCTAA
The DNA here is from genome assembly GCA_019973935.1 of Trichonephila clavipes. NCBI lineage: Eukaryota > Metazoa > Arthropoda > Arachnida > Araneae > Nephilidae > Trichonephila > Trichonephila clavipes. Next base: position 74,563 of record BMAU01000392.1, read on the forward strand.
AAAATCCTCCCGTTGGTGTGGTGTGGAATTTAGGGGAGGGAGTACTAGTTCAGGTGTCGTCCTCGTCACTTGACTATTGCACAAAATTACGAGGTCTATCTCCAATAGCCCTCGTGCAGCTTTATAGAGCTATTTTAACATAACACTCTTTATTTATGCTTTATTTACAGCTCTGATAAACGCTAACATTTTTGATAGTTAGGTGCATATCATAAAATTTTCGAAAAATCGTTTTTATTATTTCCGCTTAACAAGAAGCAGAAATACATGCGCCTTATTGTTATCTTATTTTTTAGCATATTAGTAAAGATATATCTATAGAAGTTTAGAAAGAGATATATTTATAAAAGTTTAGAATTTCATTCTGAAATCTAACACTATAGTCTCATTACGTGTTATCTTCTCTTTATGTATGTTATGTGTTTCGCAATAAAGATTAAAAATAAATTTCTTGAGATTTTTCTCTCTAAATAATGTTTTCGCTATATGCACGCTTTTCATGCCAATTAAGATTCTTTATGAACTTTTAACTACTGTCAGTAAAATAGTTTAACGAAATAATGAGCCTGAAAAAGAAGAAATTGATCTGAATTATGATCTAATAACAACTGCTTAACTTTTTCTGATTAAAAAAAAACAAAAAAAAATACTTAGGTATATTATAACTATCTGTGGAAAGTATTTTCCCATAATTTTGTTTTTATAAAAATTGACTATAAAACGGTTGGCTGTGCAAACTCTATCAAAGTGCTTGATCACAGTTTGAAAAGGACTTTTTCAGGGCCTCGCCTGGAAACATCTGAGTAATTTTTAAAGTCCTAGGTTCCTATTTAAAAGGAGGTCCTACATGTGACCTTCAAAGTAGACAGTGTACAACCTGCATCGTCAAGTACTCGTATAAACGGTATTTTGAAACAATGACCGTCTATAACAAAAAGAAAAACGACGCACCAAGAACAAGTTGTCTGATAGAAACAGAAATTGGTGGTTAGGAAGATAGAGTACAGAATAAAAAATGATTAAAATTACAGAAAAATTGAAAGAATGTTTTCGGAGTTACATGATTACAAAGTAACAAGCTCAATAAGGAGAGATAGAGAGAGAGAGCTGACCAACTCTATTCTGAATACCAGCTGCCACACGATGTGACACCGAGTGATAAAACACCCTGATGGTCTACTGCGGTATTTATTGCCAAATTCGTTCCAATTGTCTGGCCAGGTCATTAACATTCCTTGGTAGATGCAGTTGCCTTCACATCATATCCCGGACATGCTCGATTGAAGAGGGATCTGGCTGGCCAAGGAAGTGTTTGACAAGCTGTAACACAGTTCATAGGAACACGCGTGTACGTGGTCAGGCAATATCTTGCTTAAAAACAAGGTCCGAGTACTGCAAAAGGAACGGTAGCAAAACAGTTATCATAATGTCGTCGAGGTACCGATGTTTTGTAAGTGGTCCTCTAATGACAACCAAAGGGGTTCGGCTTCAAAACAAATTGCACCCCAGACCATAACTCCTTGTTGAGGGCCTGTGTGGCGTACAATAGTGAAAGCAGGATCTGCCCACTGACCTGGGCGTCTCCAGACACGTCTTCGATGATCGTCAGGACACAGTTGAAAGCGGGATTCGTAGCTAAACACTATACATCCCAAGTCAGCATGATTTCAACCTGATCGAACCAAGCACTACCATAATCTAGCTTGCCAGTGTGCAAGCGAAAGTAGTAGGTGGCTTAGTGGTTGGTAGGAGCGCAAATTTCGCTCTATCAGCCGTCTGTGAATGGTAATGGTGGACACTGGTGTGCAGGCCGTAATTCTATTGGTTGATAACGATGAATCAAGAGCTGTGACAGCTGATATGACAATAAATTTGTTCTTCTGATCTGCTGTGGCCCTAGGTTAACCGCTACCATCATGACGCTAAAATCTGCCATTGTCCACCAATTCTTGCCAGCATCTTCTAATGGCCGCTGCAACCCATATGACCAGCGATTGTCCGGTTTTCCCAAACTCCCTCTTTCAGTTCAATGATACGACCTCTTTCAATCTCTGACAGTTGCTCGTAATGAGCTCGAATCCTGTGGCGTGTCATTTTTTCAGTTGTTCTAAAGTATCCTAAATAACAATGCAACACAAAATTTCGCCATCAAATTGAGAATCGCTTCTTATAGGTAACTCCTGTTCCGATGCGCTGTAGCTCCCGTTATTCATTCGTTAAACACTAAATTTTAATCATTTGCATGTTCAGTTGAAATGTCTTCGCATACGAAATTTCTTTACAATCGGGCACATCCTTCTTGGTGCGTCGTTTTTTTTTTTTTTTGTTATAGAGTGTAAATGTTCATGATTTACAAGCTCGCAATAAGTGTGCATGGCTCACACCTCGGCACAAACCACCTCGACTGATGACAGCATTTCCACTAAATTGGTATTAGGCCTAGGCCTAGGCATGGACAACGGTCATGCCACTCATGCTAGTTAACATGCAATTTGAATTTCCTTTTTTTTTCGGAGAATATAAACCAGAATAATATTCAAACACTAAAATTATTCAGATCAATATCTTGTTAATGATGAGTCAAAACGAATCAAGCCCCCCCGAGGGTGAGACCCAGAGCCCGTTTCCAGTAGACCCTTGTCTTAAGACCTCTCTAGGGCTTTTTTATGGAAAGCAAGTGTAGTGTATTAATCTGGAGAGTGAGTTGTCGTTTCAGGTGACATCTTCGGTACCTGAAAGAGGTTCTAAATTACAAGTTGCATCACCAATAGCCCTCGTGAGGCATTAAAGTGCAATATAAATAAAAAAGAAAATCAATTGAGCAAACAACGTTAAATGGGTAGAAATAAATTCTTATGCAAAATAAAGGGAAACACATCTCAATATCATAAAGTGGTCAATGCAATATGGAAAAAGTCTTTTTAAAGAGATATGTTGTTTAAAAACTACAACAGCTTTTTCATTAAATTACCTTTAAAAATAATACAATTTAGAAGGATAAAATTTAATAACAATTATATATATATAAACTCTTAAAAATAAATTTCACACATGAAAAATAAAATATGTACATCTGTTCTCCAAAATATTTAACATCCGTTTGGTTTTAGAAGCAGTGGCAGCGATAGCTTAGTGGTCAAGATCATGGACTCGTGTCATGAGTTCAAGCCTAGTGTCCCTGAAGACCTTTCGTGTAGAGGGGCTGATGCACGCTAAATATATCGGGGCGCAAACATCCTCCCGTTGGTGTGGTGTTTAAGTTAGGTGAGGGGCTGACAGATCAGGTTTCGTCCTCGTCACTTGATGGAGGTTAAAAATTTCAATGTCCGATGCCAATAGTCCTCATGTGGCTTTAAAATATGTGACGATAATATAAAATCAAATCAAATCAGCTCGGAAGAGATGACTTACAGATAGATAAATTTTGATACGTTGAACAACTAGTTTTATTATATACTTAAGTAATTCATGATATTTCGAAGAACTTAGTAATATGTATAATAGTAGAACACATAACTATATCATTTTAAGTTTTTTTATACATTATGTATTATCTTATGATGCTTCATATAACTAATGTAACTAAAAAGCATGAGCTGTAGCTGGTTGTTTTAACCACTTCACTTGTCAATTGTTTGCCCAAAATATTCTAAAAAAGGGAAATTTTTTATTGTATATATCTAAGCATAATACTTTACTAAACGCGAAAATGGAATAATGTTACTTTAACCCTTTCGTGTACAGTGGCTAATATGTTTAGCAACATAACAAAAAATTTTCTCCAAGTGGCGGTAGATATTTAGTCTATCCACATGCGTTAATTGATGCTGAAACGCATAAAAATCAATACAGATGACATCACGATACCTTTTTTTTGCATTTCATATCCTCTGATGTGTAGTTAGAAACAGTTTTTCTAGATGTAAATCTATAAATTGTATTTTGATTACTAAAAATAAAATTTCTGATCTGTGAAAACAATTTCGTGACGGCTTAAGTATACTTTTTTCTCACCTGAATAAATTAAGCAAATGTGTAAATAAAAAAAATTAATTACGTTTTTGGAAAGCTTTTATATGTGAATAGAGGCTTTATCCAGTGCCCACATGAAACAGAAAAATGACTTCGTTAAGTTCGCTCTTCCTCCACTCGAGAAAGAGCACTTAAAATCACGTGAGAATGTTGGGGATGGGGAATATAAGTAAACTTTGTTTACAATATGTGGTATGAGATTCTTGGGTTCGAAAATCTTTCATTATAGCTTTTCTGTGCGTATCACTGTGCCTTCAAGCAAATGGTCTAACAATGATTTCTAACAATGAACAAAAAACTCTGAACATATATCAATATAAATTCATACACAGTAAATTAACTAATGCATTTCAGAATCCAATATATAATTTTTGTATTATCTTAAAAATTCTTTACTGCAAATATCTCATGTTAAGTAACATATCGTCATTGTCTGTGGCATTTAATAGCCGAAACGGGTTCTATGTGTCTGTACTTATTCTCTTTCTATTGATTTCTGTAGTAATAAAGCAATTATCACTCTTTTTATCTTTATTTTAGTTTATTCTCATTATTTCTTCATTGCTTAGAAATATGCTGGGTGATTCATTACTAGTGAGACAAACTTGCCAGAGGGTTAGAGGACACGAAAATGATTTGGAATCCGTTTGGGTCGGAAATTTCTTCTACTCGATCTAGGGTTAAGAGAAGCAAAGAAGACTAGAACAAAAAAAAACACATAATATGGACGATAAGTAGCAAAATACCTCCATTGTTACTACACCTGAGGCATCAATATCTATTTGCTCTGCAGCTGATATGGACTCATTTGGTTTGCTGACATTCTCTTCCATAAGGTGGCTTGGGCAATACCCAATAATTGGCTATTGCTCAAGTTCTTGTAATTGAATAGCTTTCTACAACATACAGAACAATCTAATCGTTATCAGATGTCTTCACCAATCCCTTTTGATTCATGGTAGCTCCTTGAAATAACCATTATCACGTAACTTTCTCTGTAAAAGTGTAAATAGAGTATTAAGAGGAACACGTTTGTACCGGCGTGCCAGTTACAGTTGCGGTATGCGCGAGTTGCATGTCGACCACTTCATTGATTAAATATTCGTTTATCTTATTGCATCAGTGACTAGTTTTAATACTAGAATGTTCGTCGGTGTCAATTTGACACCGGATCCGTTTACTTTGTTCTCATTTCCATATTTTTGCAGGTAATTTGAAAATTTTTTGCGGCTTTTAATCATTTTTCCTGGAGATTACACAGGAAAGGTTTTGTGGTTTTAGGTTAATTAGGAGTGATTTTAAAATCAAATATACCTAGAATGTCCGCTGGTGTCATTTCGATTCCATGGTATTTTATCACTATAAAAAGCTATCGTTCAACAAAATATAGTCCACTAAGTAGTAACTATTAGTAAAAAATCTTCCCAAAGTTCTATCACAAATTTTTTTGACCTTTAATACAGTGTTATTGAGTTCACACAGTGGAAATGTATTAATTATACTAAAATTGGTGTGCCTAAGTGTTTCGTTACATAGTATTTGCTTATCTGCTCATAACAAAATATTTCATTCAGTTTTCGAACTTAGTGCAGAGCAGAAACCATAATACGATGGCTCTTAGAAGAAGTCTAACCCCTGAAGAAATTGCTAATTTGTTGCGAGAGCTTCCTGGCAATGAATTGGCTCAAATTTAGATTCCGATGAAAAAATAAGATTGAAGGAAAGTGAATCTGAAGAAAGTGCAGATGTAATTGATAATATTCCAGGAAATCCTGACATATATGACATTAGGGATGGCACAGAATGGATACAGCATAATAGTAATGTCCCTGATAGATTTGCGACTCGAAATGTGTTTTGCGGCAAGTCAGTGGTCCAACAAGCTTCGCGAAGCCTAATGTGACCGTCAGTTTTTTTAAGATATAAAGGGTCATAACATGAGATAATTACATGAAATAATATTAAAAAAAAAATGTCTTAAAACTCTAAACCCAACTGAACAATAGTAATGCAATTATTTAGTTAAAATAATTAATTTATATATTTTATATCGCAGTGTCAAACACCGGTGGGCATTTAAAGATAATCCAAATCCTGGACGTTTTAGCATTAAGAGAGTTACCTTAGTACAACTGAACTCCCATACAAAGATCTCTACTGCACGAGTAAGGTATTTCTTACCAACAATGCCATGTTATTTCAAATTATCTTAATGCCCCCTTGCAAATTCCCTAAATTTGGAGCACTTATGGTGAATCACTGTGTATATGAATATTGGTGTTAAATATATGGTAGTAAATGACTGAATATTATTGTATTAAATAAAGATGGTTAATACAATGGCAATATGTAGCACTTTAATAATGATACATGATTTGAAAACAATGTATAGCATAAAGTTAATCTGAAACTGTTGAAAACTGAGTTATAATTTATATAAAACAATTTTCTTTTAATATTTATATGAAAATAAATTTAAGTAATGAGAAAAAAACTACTAGGTTTTTTAAAAAATGTTTGTGAATAACTGAAATTCGACGTTATTTATAGCCCAAAAGGTTTCATTAGTAGCTTTAAAACTTTTTTAATAGCAAAAAATATGTTACAATGCATGTTTATTCACTTATCAATTGTGGTGTACAGATCCAAATTTACACTTAACACGTTAATGGTTAATTCTGTTATACTTATACATATATATATATGTAAATATGTTTCTAATATATATTATGTAATACATATATTGTAACATATAACATGTAATTATATATGTTTGGAACATTTAATTACAAATATAATAGAACCATAATATTCTTATTTTATCTAGTAGGACAAATATGATGTTAAATAATAAAAAAAAAAACTATCAACTTTCTGAAAAAAATATAGTATTATTTTCCGGTAATTTAGTTTTAAATGGAAATTTAACACCGATTTTCGAACACACTAATATTATTATTATATATTTAACGAAACTTTTAAGGATTTAAGAAATTTCAATAATAATCTAAGATAAATAACCACTTAATTACTTTCTTAGAATACTTTTTCCGATGCCAAATCTCTTGCTTGAATCTGTTTGAATGAACACGTGCAAATAGAGTTAGGAAAATAAAATGTAACAATTACTTCAGAAACAAGGTAATGGCTACAATCAAACTGGAACACTGTAACACATATTGGCAAGATTGGTTACCATTTTCTGACTGTTGTTTGTCTGGGATCAAAGTTATGCTGTTTGTCGATTTTCGTCTTAGATGAGTGATGGTGCAAACGGTCCCAATCGACTGGAAAAAGTCAGATATATTGAAAAGCAATTTATCACTGACATTTGACGGGTCTCTCAGCACAATACGCACATAAAGGTTTTCTCATTCTTCCTTTTTTACACTTTCTTGTAGATAAAATCTACTTTGAGCTTCGAGTGATCTTAAGAAGATTTTATTAGGTTAAAATGCTTATAGAGATATTGGAACTCCTTGCATCTTTGACACCGACAGAATAAATAAATTGCTGAATTAATAAAATTATTTATTTGGAATAAATTGAAGTCCTAAAATATTTCAGAAGAATATTGTGTTGTTGAGAACAAATTTGCTCGCTTAATGTTTAGTATTGAATATGTAAAAATCATTAACTCGCTTAATTTAATTGATGATTTTTAAATATTTTGCAATAGACCAAATACAATGTTTCTGACCTTAATACCTACAGGGATGAAAAAATTTTAAGTTATCCGACGACGTTCGGAACCATGATTTTGTGCAAAAGCATATAAATAGATAATATTAATGATATTTAGTGTCACTTAGATTGGAAAATGTATATAAAATTGTTTTAAGAATATTATTACAATAAAAAATTATTTAAGTACAATATTTTGATAAAAAAATTAACATAGAATGACCCATTTTTAAAATAATCTTTTTTTGTAAAAAATGCTTCTATTATAATAATGTTTTGCCTGTATATAGCTCAAACCTCTGGACAGAGGCTCAACTATAATTTTAGAAAAATTCACGTTATTTTCAGAGTTACAACCAATTGAAATAATTATCGGTGTTTTTTTCTTAAAATTTCTCCCCTCTGTTGTAAAACTTAGATAAAACCAATTCTAAGTTAGATATTTAAAAAATTCTAGTTGAGCCTCTGTACAGAGGTCTGAGCTATATATAGGCAAAATATTATTATAATATAACCATTTTTCACAAAAGGAGAACATTTGGAAAAAAGATTATTCTATGTTCATTTTTTTGTCAAAATATTGTACTTAAATAATTTTTTATTGTAATACTATTCTTAAAACAATTTCATATACATTTATATTCTTAGTAACACTAACTATCATAAATATTATCCATTTATACGCTTTTGCAAAATCACAGCTCTGATTGTAGTCGGATAATTTTATATATGACTGGTGAATTTTAAGTTAAATTGTGGGCTTTAGTTTTACCATAGTACAGTGTTTCTCAAACTGTGGGGCGAGCCCCCCTGGGGGCGGTAAACCTATAATGGGAGCGCGAGCAAATCGAAAATAAAAGATTAAAAAAATATTTACTGGAATGAAGTAAAACAAAATACTTTCTACATAATAAAAAAATACAGATTTACACTGATATAATTTATATATATTATCTGCGATATTACGTCATGAAAAATAAAAGCTCCTATTGCAAAACCTCATTAACTATCTTTTTTGATACCATAACAAAATAAAAACATCTTATTTGATTTGTTGTAATCTCATGATGAGAGATTTTTTTTATTACGTTTTCTTTTCAAACCGAAAATGCTATTCTTTCAGAGAAAAAACAAAACCCAGACCCATAATCAAAAAATTAGAAAGATAAAGAATTCATCACCGTTGTATTATTGCCATCAGCTGTAGGCAGCATAATGTATTTGCTGTTGGTTGACCTTCAAACTTACTTCTACGGTTAGTTGCGTCCCTGCTCTAACGTAATTTTTTTCCTTTAGGGAAGTTGTAAATAAACTATTTCTGCTGCGCATTTTTCCTTGTAAAATATATTTTTATGATTTTTGGAAAAGCACAGAGCGCGCTTTGAAGGATTACTAGGTCAAGATTTATTTTTATGAGTATTCCCAAACATATAGAGCAGAATGAAAAACGTTTTACATAATTTTTTTAGAACATCCATATTGAAATAAATACACTTTTAATCCGGAAACGGTCACGCCGAGCACAGAGTGCACGAAATCGGTAATTCTGGCAAAACTGTTTAATTTTTACCAATGACCCTGACACTATCATCCTGTTTGACAGTCTTAATGTGAACTAAAATATATTTGTCACATATCTCCCTCTTTTTTGGGAGTGACAAACGTTTTTTTTTTTTTTACAATCTTAAGGTAATTGTTTTGACTGAGTTCCCGGTGTGATAATTTTTTTTTTCCGAAATATTTTCTGTATCCTTGAAAGTAGGTGAGTATATTTTCTCTTAGTTAAATTGTTCACTGGAATTACAATTTTTATTGTGTAGTATAAAAATAATTATATAAAAAAAGGTTGGGTGACTCAATAACCCCGATCGACCATTAGTATCGAGTACGCGCATGTTCCAGGGTTAAAACATGTTAGTCTTTTCGCTTTAAATATTAAAAATAGTACAATTATTCTTTATCAGAATTTTTTTATTGTTCATTATTCAACATCAATTCTAAATGCTAATTCTGTAAGGCTTAAAACTAATTATAATTTGAGCAATCATTTAAAAAAATCATTTTACATTTTTTGTAAACATTGTCGCACAGTTGGCTTTACTCTCCTTACAATTAAGCGAGTATATCAATAATGTTTTATTTTCTTATAAATGAACTTGTGCAAAGAGCGGGTACCTCAGCCGGTATACGTTTAATGTATCAGTGCTGCACAGAGTATTTTATAACTAATTAATTAATACTAAATTAAGAACAAGTTTAATAAGTATTAGCGACCTCCATGGGCTTGTCTTACAGAGCAAAGTTTTTCAAAGGAATGCTTACGATTCGAAATTGACCTTCTCTTTTTCTATATTTAGCTTATATGTATATTTTGTCTTCCAAGCAACCACTGCATTTTGCAATATGCTCCAATTTAAAAATTAGAGAAGGAAAAATAACATAATAACTATCCTATTACTTTTGTTTTTGCTTAAAAGTAACATGTAAAAAATTTAATACTTGTGTCATGAATTTGTACAGTTTATAATAAAAATAGTTGCTTTAGCGTCAAAGTGCATTATTATTGAATTCAGTACATGTATAAGGGGCGCGAGATAAAAATTGTGATTGAGAAGGGGGGCGCCAGTACTGAAAGTTTGAGAAGCACTGCCATAGTACATTGTTGAAAATAATGGTGGTTTCTACTAGTTCAGTTCTACTGTCTTAAACTCTTCTGTTACATAGAGTGGAAGTTAGGAAAGGAGAATATTACTCCATGTTCACACATACACACGTGCTTTTCTAAAATGACACATAATATCTTTCCTTATGAAATTCTAAATTACATAATATCCTTCAAAAGATAGCTCTGATGTACTACTAGGGAGGCTATAATTTTCACCTACTAAACAAGCAGATGTTTTTATATTTTTCTGTTAATTACTTTTTCGCTTGCTTATTTATTGAGTAAACTGAACTAAAAATTTCTAGTTTATCTCTTTTAGTTACATCATATTTAATAAAAGTACTCGGATTTAGAATATTGCCCATATACGAGTAAATAACATTTTAAAATATGTATTAATTATTAAGTTGGTTTTATTCTAGTTAATATTATGGTGTTTTGAATTACTTGGGAATCAATTACGTCTTTGTATTGTCTGAATGCAGAGTAATGTTGAAATAGAAAGGTGGGAGGGGTAATACCACAATTAAATGTTAGTATCATTAACTTATATCCATTACTTATACATACACACATCGAAATGCTCAGAAAATATATTATTACGTAGATCGGGATACGAAGATTTTATGCAATCAGTCACAAAGAGCAAGACAGTTGTTAAGAAGCGATGTATATTGATCGTTGAAAGACAATCTTTGAATTACAGAATACAGTACTCAAATTCGTTTAATAAATCCCTGAAGATCTTCACAACTTCAACAGTGCTCATGCACAACTATCAGTGTCTAAAATACAAGTATGTTTAAGGATTAATCGCAAGCATTCGCTAGTCCTATTCAACAGCTGAAGTAATCACTGATTGCTAGTCGAATCTTTAACGGTCAAGAGAATATCAACTAATTGCAGTGAAAACAATACTAACTCAGTTTCGGCGAGTGACTCACTATTTATAGGACTCATGAGTTATTCGAGAAAAGTCCGTTTGCATCATCGATTGCGATATTAGTAGATTTCTCCCGTAATTTCAAGAAAATTCCTTATGGTCATGAACTCTCCAAACATGGCCAACAAAAATGATGCCAACTTGGCTATCTGACCAAAATATCGCCAAGTATTCACATAATCGTCATTATAATGTAAAAAACGGCGTTGCTTGCGAATATTACAATTTTAACATAAAATAAATACTACATATAGTAATATAAACTTATTGCACATCCAGATATAAACTAGTTACGCTATTTTAAATATTCTTTGCACACAATTCGTAGCAATATAAATTCATTTTTCATCCTAAAAATAAATTCACGGTTGCCTGCTATCATTCAGTTTCATTTAGGTGGTGGTTTTGTATTACTTGTCTTCCAAGTACTAAAAAAGATACTTAAGGACAAAGTTTCGTTAAAAAGAATTGAATGAAAACTCCTAATTGCAAGTTAGTGTATCTGTGGGACTCATTAAATCTCAAAGACGCACGATTTTACAAAAATACTGTAAAAAGTGCACACGCGCTTCAACACAATCTTTAATAAGCATCAATAATCTAAAGTAAACTTAAGAAATATTCTTTAAATTTCTAGCTTGTTAGTGTAACAAGGAAAACTTTTTTAATGAAAATTGTTTTAAAATTAAGCTATAAAAAATATTTACTCTTTGCCTGTTAAAAATATTTAGGTATTATTTCGTATTTAAATGCATTCAACAGTTTCATAAGCATATAACAGTAATTTTTTGTTCAGATGTGAAAGAGAAAATTCCCTCTGAGTGTAAAATTTCATTGCATAATTTTGCAAAATTTATGGGCTTTTTTTAATTATTTTCTTATACATGGGAACGTCTTTTAGTACATTTTACTACGTGAAATAATACTTCTTGTACATTATTGATATACTTATTGAGAGTATATAGCAAGTGGAAACTTATTTTTTTAAAATTTGTTTTAAGAAATGAATAATGTAAATTGCTCGACCTTTATTAAAATTATTTTTAGTATCATGCATTATATTTCTATTCTACAAAATAATTGCAACACATTTAATTAATTGACAATACTTTTTATCCTTTCTAATGTACATAATTCTCACAGTGATAGGGGAATAAGAGACATTTTTTTGATAGCTTGCGCACTGTGTTTATGGAACAAATACTATTCATTTTGCCTTTATTTGTATCTAAAATTACTGTTCTAGGATGTACGAGACAATATGATAAAAAAATCAATTATATAAGCTTACTTTTAGTTTTTTATGAGAGAAATGGTTGATTAAATATAATAATTGCTAAGCAATTCACGCAGTTTATTAAAAAATTTCACTATCTCTTTATAACATCAATATCTTAAGACAATTCACATACGTAATGAAACTTAATTACTTTATTACTTCAGGGATATACATAAGGCACACTATAGGATAAATATCAACTGATCCAATTAGTCCAATTTTTTTGCCAAGTATTTGTGTGAACAAATATTTGAGGTACCAGAGAGTAATGTTGTTTCTGAGTATGTCGATATTAGTTTTCATTTATCATTATTGTGTACTTTAAAGGCGTGCCAAAGACATTTTATGGTTAGAGTGATTTATTTACTCGTAAATATTTAAATCTTAAATTTGTTTTGCACAATTTATAGTTTGAGTTTCACAAGTGTAGTAACACTTTGGTTGATACAAACTCTTTCTCGATGTTTATCCAAACGCATTAGACGTTCGGAAGTGCCCAAGGTGGGTTTTAAGTTCAAATTATTCTGTATTTTCGATCTTTCTGACACGCATTCTTTCAAGAAGACAACAGCTTTAGACATTGGCATGTTAAGGATCAACGTGGAGGCAAATCCATGTTAGACAATCAAGGAACTGTCAAACACTGTTAACAAACTTGGTCGACCATACAACAACATTTGAAGCTTATTTGTAAAGTGAGAAGAGCAGGTGTTTGGGTCCTGTATAATCTATCCGAAGAAAACAAAGCTGGCCAACCCACCGCATGCAACTTATTGCTTCAACGGCTCACTACACAAATGTTTTTTGATTGCTTAATCCTTGGAAATGAAAAAAAGGAGTCCTCCATGATAACCTAAAATTCAAAAGGGTGGTTTTCTCCCCAAATGCACTTTTGTGTGTTTGGTGGAGAATTCGTTGGGTTGTTCCCCTTGAAGTTCTGAAACCTGAACAAATTGCGAATGCAAACCCTTGTGACGAATCTATACGGAACTTTATCACTAACCTTCTGAACCGACCTTTTTAGGGAAATTTAATTCCCTACCTATTTCCAATCAACTCCAAAAAGCGGACAGGATTCCTTGTTATGCAGATTAGATTCAGTATTTAAGTCAAACGAAATAGTAAAGTTAGAGCAGTAGGAGATAGATATTGAAACATAGAGTTATAGTGATTTTGAATTGAAATATTGTTGTTGAAGATAAATTAACATCATGAAGAATTGAGATTCCGAGTGGTAAATATCTTTTTGAAGTTAAAGTCTCACTCAAGTTTTAAGAGTCGGATTAAAGTTAAATGTTCAACAAGAACATTATTAAATATAACTCTGGGATTTCTTATCGTGGTAATTTCTGCGTGATCATTATTTAATAAATTAATTAATTGAATTATTAATAAGTTAAGCTAATTTGGAGGATATTATCTTTAAAACCTCGTAATATTAGTAATCGAATTTGTTAATAAGTCTTTGATTTTATTTGGGAAAGATATCCAAATAAAGAAAGTTATTTATAAAAATGGCTACTGGTTCTTTTGTGATTCATAATTATTCTAGTTCTCAAAATGAGGTTCTCAGGGACGAATCACACCCTTACTTAGCACAAGGGGATCGAATAAGTCAATCTTTAGTTGAAAAGTGCCCAGATATTGTCAACATAAAAGGTGTTATTCTAAAACTTGATAATGCAAGACCTCACTGTGTAAGATGAACCCTGGAATAAGTTAACTAATATGTATGGGAGTTATTGTCTCACCATCAGTATTCTCCCGATATTCTTCCAATGGATATCCATTTATTCCGATTTAAAAAAAATTTAAAAATTCGGAGTATATCCAAAATATATATATATACCATCTCTCCAGATATTTTGCTAAAAAAATAATTTGATTTTTATCGGGTCGACATTGAAACTTTCCACATTAGATGGTAAAATTTTGTTTATATCGAGGATAAGTACATCATTGAATAAAACTAAAAACTTTGCAATAATTCATCTATTTGAATTTAATGTAAAAAACGACATTTACTTTCCGGTCACCCTAATATAAATATTCACAAAGTTTTTCCTGTATTTAATCTACTTTTCTGAGCTCTCAAATAACACATCACATACAACTTTATCTTATTGTGAGTTTGTACATGTATTAAAATTAATATTGTTCCGAATTTAATTCATAAAAAAATATTACACATATATGTTGTGAAATACAAAGCATCAACGAAAAGAGTCTCAAAATTATCTTTCTATACTCAATGAGTCGTAATTTATTTAAGAATAAAAACAGACTCAAATAGTTCTTAAATGTAAGAAAACATTTTTATCTTCTGATGTCTGGAAATTTTTTGTACTTATCATTTACGTTCCCATTTTCCTGGACATTAAACGCTATTATCATCATTCGAAGATCACTTAACTAAATAACGGCTTTCTTAGATGAAATTGGATACATCACATTTAAACTGATAATGGTTAAAAGGCATATCATCACAATCTTTAACATCTTGAGGCATTTTAAATTTAAAAAAAATATTAGCTGTCTTTTTTACAATGTTTGTAGAAAGTACTTGTATGATAACAATTGAATAATAGAAGCTGAGTTCCGTTTAGAATTATTGATTGTTTAAAAGTTTTGAATACTTAATTTTTTTTTCATTCTGGGCTTTTTCAATGTTTTCTTATGTATCTACATATAATATAAAAAATTAAACGACATTTTTTTTGTTTCATTTATTAGTAGATCAAGATTTCCTCCCCCTAATTTAAATTCATTATTTCTTAAGCACATGAAACAGGATCTTTTTATTGACATTTTTTTTAAACAGAGTATCACTTCGCGATAATTTGACATGCAAGTTCTTTTTTTTTTCATTCCAATTTTACGTTTAAAGACTGAACATGCAAAACATTAAATTCTATTTTTTTTCAGCCTTTCCAGGTAAGTATAAAAATTCTGGAATTAAATTTTGCATAAATTTTATTATTCTATTACAAGCTACTTATCAGTGTATACATACTATAAAACAGTTAAACTTATTTAGCTTTTAGAGTTTTTGTTGTATATTTTTCGAATATGTCGGTTATCGTAATTAAAATGAAACATGTCATTATGAAAATTGCCATCCTGAAGTATTTTGACATTTTTCGCATTTCTCATAATGGATTAAGACTGTAACGCATGTTATGAGAAACTGAACATTTTAAAACAATCACTCAGAGTAAACTCTGGCTGTAACGGCTCATGTTTAATATTATTTTATACCACATATCTTAAAAAATTCTAAGAAATTATATTATTAAGTCATTTTGATTTACTCAAATTTTTTAATAAGCATTTTGAAGTATTGCAAATTTGATATACCATAAAATATAGCGTATAATGCGTACTGCCAATTAACACGCACCTATACTTTCACACACACACACACAAGCAGCAATTTTTAAATTTCAGAATATTCACCGTTAACGCGCACCTATACTTTCAAGCAGCAATTTTTAATTTTCAGAATTTTCACCGTTAACGCGCAACCTATACTTTCAAGCAGCAATTTTTAAATTTCAGAATTTTCACCGTTAACGCGCACCTATATTTCACACACACACACACACACACACAAGCAGCAATTTTTAAATTTAAGAATATTCACCGTTAACGCGCACCTATACTTTCAAGCAGCAATTTTTAAATTTCAGAATTTTCACCGTTAACGCTCACCTATACTTTCACACACACACACACAAGCGGCAATTTTTAAATTTAAGAATATTCACCGTTAACGCGCCTCTATACTTTCAATCAGCAATTTTTAAATTTCAGAATTTTCACCGTTAACGCGCACCTATACTTTCAAGCAGCAATTTTTAAATTTCAGAATTTTCACCGTTAACGCGCACCTATACTTTCAAGCAGCAATTTTTGAATGTCAGAATATTCACCGTTAACGCGCACCTATACTTTCAAGCAGCAATTTTTAAATTTCAGAATTTTCACCGTTAACGCGCACCTATACTTTCACACACCACACACACACAAGCAGCAATTTTTAAATGTCAGAATATTCACCGTTAACGCGCACCTATACTTTCAAGCAGCAATTTTTAAATTTCAGAATATTCGCCGTATAACGCGTATCCCCTTTTTTCACGAAGACGCCTGAAAACGTACACGCGCAATATTCTTATGTTTTGAAGTAATTTTTTGATGTATTTTTCCGAGTTTTAGAAAGAATAATATTCTTCTAGAACTTCAACACTTAAATTTCATTTGCAATGTATTTTCTTTTAAATAAATAGTATTTTGATGTATGTAGAAGTTTAATTTTTTCCTTGCTCATCATTTTTCCTTACTTTAAAAGAGCTCTCATTTTCATGCCCGAAGTATAACACTCACCTGTAAATTTTGATCTTATTTTCTGTGTTAAAAGTGCGTCTTATACGCCAGGTTTTACGGTAAATCATATGATACAAAAATTGTGATTTAACTATTTTAAATTTAAGTCATAACTATACAATTCATATAAATGACACTTTGGTTGCAATGGAATATTATGCGCATGTTGGTTGAAACCATGCTACAAATTAGTTTTTCAGAAATTAAGGAATAAAACTTCAATTATTTATATGTAAATTGAAATAAAAAGTATAAAACATTATGAATTGTACATCTGAATTATATAGTAAGTAACAGTTCAAATTTTCTATAGAACAAATCAAATATGTACTAGTATGGATAACTGAGTTATACAACAATGTTTCTAATGTGCGGAAGCATTAAATGAATACCTTAATAAATAGAAATTACGTACACTATAACACATCCTTTTACAATAGAAGAAAATATTAAACATTAGAAAACGTATTTCCCCATTAAATATGTATACTTAATCATATGCTGTTGTTCTTTCATATTTTATAATCGAAGGGAAAGTCTTAAAGCCTATTAAATAACATTTTCTTTCATTCATTAAAATTTAAAAATTTTCTCTCACTTTCTTCAATTTTCTTTACATAGTATATAAAATTGCAAAAAAAGACCCTTCATGCGAAATGAAGCGTTTTCAGAAGAAATTATTTTTATTCATCTATTTGTTGATATTTTTCTCCATGTTAAATGAGCATATATTCAGAAATGTTTCTTTTTATTTATCTATTCCTTAATATATCTCTTTATGTGAATGAAATGTGTATTCAGAGGGATATTTTTTTATGTATAATTTTGTTTATATTTATTTTCGGAATAAATTCTTCTAAGATATGCTAATGAATAAGAAAATTTTTCATCTCCAGCTTTAAAAGTTAATTAAAGGAAATTGTAGTTGTGTATACATATGGATTTATAAGAAAAATCCTTCACGCACTTAAGTGCATTAAAAAGTATGCCAAAACAACTCATATGTAATTAAATTAGTGAAATACCATGCATAATTACGTGATTTTAGATATTTCAATCTCTGATTTTTATATTACATTTATATCAAACTTAGGCTATTTAACCTTTTGGATTACAGAATATGAATTTAAAGAAATACAAGTCATAGGGGAAAAGGGAATGCATTTAGTAAGAGTCTCAAAGTATTACTTTTGGATAATTAATTATAAACAAAACCCAGACTAAACCAAATAAATTTGCTTTAAAAACACACTTCGGGTATTCCTGACAAATTTCATATTTTTTTTTATTGAAATTGGACAGTGACACTTAAATTGTAACTTAATACTTCACAATTTCTCTTGTGAAGATTTTGTGGCCGAAGAACTGTAGCTACGCAAGATGTATGAATCTTTAGAATAACATATCGCA
The DNA here is from genome assembly GCA_019973935.1 of Trichonephila clavipes. Classification (NCBI taxonomy): domain Eukaryota; kingdom Metazoa; phylum Arthropoda; class Arachnida; order Araneae; family Nephilidae; genus Trichonephila; species Trichonephila clavipes. Next base: position 92,962 of record BMAU01000392.1, read on the forward strand.
TTGAGAATAAAATAAATATTTTAAACATTTCTGAAAAATAAGACAAAGAAACAATTCAAGATATTTCCTTTTGCGAGGAATACTCAACGTAGCATGTAAAAATGCAAATGCCTTGCATTGATAAAAAAATAAGTAAAAGAATATTGGAGATAACGTCCTATTTTTAAAGTAGAACTCCTTCACACTTTCTAAACAAAAAGATATACCATTTTTTTGCTCACCTGCTAAACTTTAAGCATACTTTTAATGATAACATTCATAGTACAAAGTTGCATTTAGAGAGAATTACGATAGTTGCTAAAGTAATAAATACTATATTTTAGTTATAAATGAAAATTAATGGTTGAAAATATTAATAACAATATTAGATTTCTGATTTGATTGCTATGTAAGACAAATTACAATATATGAATCGAAATATAATAAGAAAAAACTTAATTTTTGATTGAAGAATCATTCACAAAAAATTAACAGATGACAACCCGTGAGGAACGTAAAAGAAAAAAAAATCAACGCTTATATGTATAAGTTACCGTTAAAGTGTTTAGTTCAGTTACTTCATAGAATAACTAGGTATTTTATGAAATAACTAGACAAGTTGGTTAAAGTATATAATAGATGAAAAATTTCATCCTTTGTCTAGTTATTTTGTGAAATAGCTAGTTATTTTCTGAAAGAACTAGTTAGTTTCTGGAATAACTAGTTATTTTCTGAAGTAACTATTTGTTCTCGGAAATAACTAGATCTTCTCTGAAATAACTAATTTTTAGAGCATTTAAGTAAAAAATAGACAGTTTCAAAGTTATTTTACATAAATTAATTGATTATAAATAGCTAAATCCTCTCAAAAAATACGTTCTATCTCTATTGTGGATGATTAATTGATAAATAATAAGGAAAAGCAGATGATATAATTTATATTATTGCTCGTAGTGCTAACATTAGTTAAAGAGAAAGGTAATAAATTAGAAGTAAAAAAAAACTTTTTAAAAAAAAAAGGTTTTATTTAAGTGCTCTGAAAAGAAAAAAATAAACTTTTCTTTTAAAACTTTTTTTGCTATCAGCCTATAACGTCATTACACAATTTATGATATAAAAGCTTGCCGCGAGATTTACCTGTGTAAATAAACAAGCAAAATAAATAACTTGATCTGATTGATTTTAATTTTTAAAATTTTGAAACTAAGTAAGTACGAGTATTTTAATCTCGCGACAAGCTTTTATATCATAAATTGTGCAATGACGTTATAGGCTGATAGCAAAAAAGTTGTAAAAGAAAAGTTCATTTTATTCTTTTCAGAGCACTTAAATAAAAGCTTGTTTTTAAAAAAGTTTTTCTTAATTTAAATTTATTTTTGACTTTTTTGCTATCGCTGGACAAATTTCTCAGTCTGTTCGTCTCATTCAACGCATCATTGTTGTAAGGTCGTTTGCCTGTTAATATTGAGCAGGGTACTTAATCTTTTTTCCCGCCTGGCCACGTACATATGATAGATATTAAACTCGGGCCGAAACAAGAGAATAATGGGGGGAGGTAAATACTGTAAAACCAAAACAAAAATAGATAAAGTGAAATTAATCAAAAAATTAAAATTAATATTTTTTTTTGCTTTTACTATAATACTATATTAAAACAGAAAATGACAAGAAAAACTTTTAACTCCGTAATTGTAATCCAATTTTTTTAATCCTTGTGCAGAACTTGGATAATACTCGTCTACAAACGAAAAAAAAAGCTTCGTGCGATTATCTTTAAAAATAACGCAGTTTTAAAATGTTTTATTAAAAAAAAAAATTCAGTATTTTTTTTAAAAATCGTAAAAAAAAAGTTTTCGTCATTTTATTTTTTAAGTGACTGATTCTTAAAGAGAAACGCTAGAACTTTTTAAGTGCCAAATGTCGATTCATTAACACGAAAAAAAATAAAAAAAAGAAATTCATGCGGAATGATTTAGAAGTCATGTTCATGAAAACGCATCGATTTTGCCTCATTTTAGAAAAAATCGTAAAAAATAGAAATTCTCATTATTTATTAAAAAAGATTTATACCGTATCGAGGCAAAATAAATGATCTTTCGGTTTATGTAACTATTTTATGTCTCAGTTTCAGAGAAAGAATCAGTTGGTTTTGTAAAAAAAAAATCGAAAAATAGGAACTTCCTTAAGCTCAATCCGACAAAAAGCTAACAGGGGTAAAAGGTTTTTAATTAATATCTTTTTAACTAATTGTGATATTGGAATGTAAATAATCAAAACATGCATTGTCATCCAAACTAAATGGGTACACAAAATTTCAGCTCAATCGGTAGAAGACATCAGCTCTCTCTTCAAAACTGAGTTGCAAGATTCCACCCGAACATTTAACATTGCAAATTAATAAAAATCTTGTAAAAAAGAATATGTTTCCAAAATAGTTAAATATTATTAAACAAATACATACTGGGAAGAAAAAAACATTGCTTCATGAAAACATTGTGTAAATCTTTTCAAACAAAGTATTAATTTAAATTTTAATGAAATACCTTTATTTTACTTTTCCTTATTTATTAGAGTAAGGATTGCTGTGTGATCACACACTTTGAATTTCATCACATATTATTTTTGGAGCAAGCCCACTTTTAAATATTACACATTTTTTACACGAGCCGATAGGTATACGTTTTTGAAAAATGAATAAAAGCAGCTATAATCGGCTCAAAGAACTATCGAGTGATGTATTTCATACTCTATCAAATAATAGTTAATCTGTAGAATATCTAATTAAATCATAGCAATCAATAATTTTATATACTTTAACTGACGTCTAGTTATTTCATGAAATACTTATTTATTCTAAGAAATAAAGGATTTTGGATTTCGCACTCTTTAACAGTAACATATATATATATATATATATATATATATATATATATATATACACACAATATTGTATTGAAATCTATATCAACTCCAATGTGCAAATTAAAGTATCTAATTTTAGGAAAAAACGTTTTGAGCAGACAGATTTGGTTCTATTAAGGTAAAACAAAAAGCTATTTCTCACATTATTATCAACCATTTATCTTAAAATACAATCAATCAAGGTAAATATATTTGATATTCAGTTTAATTTTTCAAAACTAGCAGAAATCACGTTTACAGAGTCAAAAGTAGTTAAAAAATACTGCAAGGCTTCCTTCAAAATTTAATCCTTTTTAATTTCAAGCAAACTTGACAAGAAATAATTTATCTAATTGAATCTTCATGTAACCTTTTTCACTTGAAAAATGATAAAAATGGTTCAATTTTCATTAGGGATAAAAATCTGTCACACACAAGTGTCAAAGACTGCCATAAGTTACTGACACATTAAGCTCTGAAATTGATAAGCTTAAATTTACTACTGAAGTTTAAAGTGCAAATCGATGATCATCTCATCAGTATCTTTCTATAATTGTTTCGAAATTGTCAAAAAAATATACCTGTTTTTGAAACTGATTATTTTTTCCATGATCTATTTTTTACAACTCACGTATACTTATTCAATTCTAGACATCGCAGCATTACTAAAATAATATTTTTTTTTAAAAGTACGGAAGAAGTATCACATCACCAACTCTAAAGAATCACGAGATAAAAATTGGATCTACTTTCTTTTTTAAATCAAGTAAAGTTATAACACTCTTTCAACGATATTAGCAAGATATATTATAGAACTCAATTCTTCAAAGAAAGAGTAAATCAAAGAAATAAATTTTCTACTCGAGTAACACGTTCCTTCTTGGTTCAATTTGCTTTTCTTTTTAAACATTTCGTTAACTGTGATACGGCTAATGACGGTTGGTTCTGCTCATGATCTTAGAAATTCTTCACACACGTGACCATGGGAATGGGAACGTGCTTTCGCTTCCACTTGCTGATGTATTGAAAAATGACTTGAGTCCCAACTATGTTTAATGTTATATATATATATATATATATATATATATATATATATATATCGGGGCTAATAACCCAAAGACCATTTATCTATCTAGCTCCAATAGCTGCTCTAACGTAAAACGAACAAAAGAAGTGAATTGCACTAAGGGTACTTTTTTTTCTCACTGTCCTAGAGCATCTTGAAAGAATCATTAGAAAGAGATTGTCCAGCGGGAAAAGGGAAAAAAATGTAGCAAAACAAATTATAGTTTTCTTAATGTTTTCTTCGGAAGTTTTTGAGAATTTATTAAATGTCAACGAAAACATCTCAAAGCGCTAGAGTCAATTTTAGGAACATTTTTAATTCCTGTTGGTACAGATAATTATGGTGAATAAATATTTGAACAGGCTTGTAAAAAAACTGGATAATGTATTCCAAATGAATTATTTAGGTTTTTCTAAAGTCTCGAAAGGTCTGATGAGGTTTCAGACTTTGGAATTAATATTGAGAAAAAAAGTATCCGAGGTTGTCTGAAACTAAAATGAGTTCTTTATTTAGTTATCTTTAGAATAAACATTGCGTTTGCTGATGTTTCCATGCTTATTAATCATTGAAAATACATTACTTACTAAGATTTTTTTTAACAAAAGTCAAGAAATAAAAATCTGAAGGTATTAATTTTTTGTTAGCTTCAAGAATTCTAATAACAACATTAGTAAAGCTTCTGTAAACTTATTTCGATTCAATTTTGAGGTTTAAAAATATTTAGCAAATTTAAGTAGATACGATTGAATTATTTCGATCACTTGATTTAACTGATGCATCTTTATTTCTTACAGTTTTTTTTTTGTCATTTTTTTGCTTAGCTGAGTAGTTCGACGTTAATATTCACTTATTCACCCATCCTTGCATCATTTAAAATAAACTAACCATCTCTTATACCAGTGCTTCTCAAAATGTGGGGCGATAACCCTAGGAGCATATTGAAAACTCGAAAACAAAAGATTACTTAAAAAATTTATTATTTACTGAAAGTAAACAAATAAAATTCGTTCTGACATAATAAAGTAATTACACTGATATAATGCACTTATAAATGTATCAGTACTCTGCACAAAATGCATTTTATAATTAATTTAACAAGGTAGAAATAAGTTTAATAACCAACAGTGGTCCCACGTGATTTTCATTTATAAAATTATGTGCAAAGATTAACACTTATCTTGATAATTTGTATGGTTTATACTTAATCCCTTAACTGCCGATTAAAAGGTATGCGGCTCGCTCCCCCATGCCACCGTTTTGCACGTATGTAGACGTATGTCGTGTATTGGGGGGAGGAGACAGGGAATAAATAAACAAATCCTCTGAAATAAGTAAATTCTTAGCAAACACTGCCAAGTTCATTTTATTGCATTCAAATCCCTTCGGAATAGTTTTATGGATATCAGTGAACAGGTAAGATCGTATTTCGGAAAGGCGTATAAATGCGTCCGCGGAAATTTACGCACTGGCTGAGCGAGACGTCTATATACGCAGAAGATTCTTAACGAGATTAAAGTCGTGTTGTAGCTTTAGATATTTCAAAGTATCGTATTATAGGATTCAATACATTGTTGTTGTATCGAGGGGGCGCGATGAAAATTATGATTGAATATTGGGTCGCAAGTATTGAAAGTTTGAGAAGCACTGACTTATACTACTAGAGTCAAAAAGTTCGTTGGAAGGGAAATAGCTGCTGGGAGTACTCATAACGAAGACATACGACCATCTGGATTCATTTCCTGTACTGTTGGCGTTAGCTACAAATCATTTTTAACTAACCCAATTTTTCAATCGTCAAATTTTACAATGTCGTCTTTGGAGCAACGTGCACGCCAAATTCTGTGTTTTGCTCGAGGCATCACCTTCTAAGACGCTTGTGATTCTTAAAAAGGCCCACGGAAACGATTACAATACGAAAGGAGTTTTGCCTGTTTCCATGGCTAAAAATTAAATTAAAACGATATCGTTTTGTGGATTCAGATAAGGTGATCCAAAATACGACGGAACAACTGAAATACTTCTCAAAAAATTGATCCCAGGAGTGTTTGGAACAGTTATACGAACGCTGGAACAAGTGTGGATGAGGAAGGGCAGTGCTTTGAAGGCCAAAAGGATTAAATTGTTGTTCTATTTTGTAGTAATTTGTAATTAACCTATTCAGAAAACTTTATGACCAACCTGTAACCTATCTTAAATTGGTATTTTAGGCTATTAGTATCTTCCAATTCACATTTGATTAATTTTGATTGCACAAAACGAACATTCATGGCCTTCAATCATTGAACCATTACGTGCATGTCTTAAAATAAATTTATTATTATATGAGATAGCACAACCAGTTAAAACATTGAACCCCAAGTTTGAGTTATTAAAGTTTTTCGTGATGTATGTAGAGAGAAAGAAATATATATATATATATATATATATATATATATATATATATATATATATATATATATTGCGCTTGGAATTAATTTTATACTATAATAATTTGAATACCTTAAATCTAGAATACAAAATGATTTCTATTTATATTCTTAGTAAGTAAATAAGTTCGGAAATAAATAGGCCGTTCAAACAAATGTATCAACTTTTTTTTTGGCATAGAGTATAATACAGTACAAGTATTTTTCTCTCGGTATATTTAGAAAATTAAAAAAAAAATGTTATTTGACAAGTATGTGATGTTCAAGCCTCTTTTACCAAAATGAAGTTCTCTCTTTAATTTCCTCTAAATTTTCAATAGTTATAATAATGTTAAATAATTACAGTCGAAATGTTAAATAAAATGCTTTTATCAGAGATACAGAACTACTTATTTATTAACTTGTTTTATGAGAATAAAATGATAATCCTAAGATAACGCATTCTCTATATGAAATAATAAATGGAATTTTCAATTCATTTCTTGCTGTTAACATGTACATTTGCAAATTCATCTTTATATTATATACATTCCAACAATTCAATCAACATTACATATACCTTTAATCATTCAAGCTATCAAATCAACCGATATAAATCTATCCTTAACAATATGTTTCATTGTAATAGCTTCATTCCTTGTACATCAGAATTCAGCTTAGAAATTATTAATGATCAAATAATTCATAACAAATTTGAATGCTTAGTAAAAATCGTATTATAGTTTTTTTTTCTCAAGGCAATGTTAAAAATTTTTTATACATTTATACTGTGAGATGCAATTTCATTCAAATAAGAAAGCTAGACATAAATTTTGAATAAATGGTCACACCCATTTGCCGTTTGTATAAAAGGGGAAATTATGGTTAAATTTGATTTAAAATGAATTTATTGGATAAATTCTGATTATATAACGATATGCACATCTTTTGTAAGATATCTCAAAGAAACGGATATGTGTTAAAAACGAGAGATCTGCAAATAACAAATAAATAGAGAATAACGATAATTGCATTCAAGTTAATAAATGCTAGTATTAAATATTAAATATTATTAGTTACATATTTGTATCAAATAATTTGCTAAGGAATTAGTAACATGTAATAAAGTTGTCTAATTGCAAGTATTAATCAGAAATTTATAAATATTGTTATATATATGCATGTAGTATTCACCGATGCACATATTAATCTTGTCTGCTTGATGTAGATTTTACAACAATAGTAATAATGACAATTAATAAATTAGTTTAGCACTTTTATTAATTATTGGTTACTAATTGAAATGTTTTGGAAAATATTAATTACACATCCAATTAATTTTATATTAAGAATAAAAAAAAATCTTATAAAAATGTAAGAACTTCATTCTTATAAGATTGAAATTTGAATTTGAAACAAAATATAAGAATCTCATAAATTTGTGACTACAATTATAAAATAGGAAACTTTATTTTTTTCATAATATAACTCTAAGAGATATTTGAATAAAATCTGCAGGCTTGAAGTGTAAAAACGAGATTCAAAAAGCTAGCATCTTTTATTTGTATTCCGTCTTCATGGAATTTGATATGCATAACTTTATCATTCCCGCAATATGCACATGTCATATTTATATGATGCTGACATTATATACGCTTAGATCATGCACGAAAATTACTTTGAAAAATACTCGCAATATTTGAGCTATACGCAATTCAATTTTCTCTAGTATTTTTCTGAAATATTAATCTTGGCCATTCCTTATGATTAAATTTGAAAACAAAATTGCTTCCATGAAATTTTTCATTAAACTTCAAAATGCATTTTAAGACCCAAAATTCTTTATAATGAATTGAGTATTGTCTAAATGAAAAATCATTGAAAACAATTATCGTAACACAAAAACCACTAAGTGACTTAGTTATTCTATGAGAAAGGTCTAAATGACTTCTTATGGTAATTATTTCATCTAAAGTTTGTCTCGCAAATGTTTTTTCTTGTATCACCGTGTCTTTTAAAGAAATATAAATGTTACCGACATCTTCTTCATATTTAAAAAATAAATTATTTTAAATATATGCATATATATATATATATATATATGATTCTGTAAGAAATGTAGAACTTTTTTTATGCATAATATATATACATTTCCTATATTCATAATATATTTTTTTAAAATTTATAAATGAATTTCCGAATATAATACATCTACTTTAGTGAACAGAAGTGTTTCAAAGGATGATAAAAGAAGCTTATAAATAATCGAAAATTTAATCACGAAATTCTCAAAATCAACCTTCGTAGAGTTCAAATGCTATTTAAAACAAATGATATTTTGTTTGAATTATTTATTTGTTTGACCTAGACTACAAATACATTCTCTCTCTCTTTTCTGCGGGACTTTTAAAAAATATTTAATATAAGCTAATGCAGTGTTTCTCAAACTGTGGGGCGCGCCCCCCCTTGAGGGGCGTGACAACTCTACAAAGGGGGCGCAAGCCTATTGTAAGGTCAAGAACAAAAGATTATTTAAAAAATTATTTAGTGAAAGTAAACAAACAAATTACATTCTGACATATTAAACAATAAAATATACTTTTACACTGATATATTACACTTATAAATATATCAATGCTACACAATGTATTTTATAATTAATTAAACAATTCTAAGTTAAAAAGAAGTTTATTAATTACCAGTGACCCCATGGGTTTGTCATATATATAATTAATAACAAAAAATAACACTTATCTTGATAATTTTTGTACGGTTTATAATTAAACCTTGACTGCCGATCATAAGTTTCGCGGAATGATTCCAAATGTCAACCGTTTTCCTCGTAGGCACGCGTATGTGATGCATTGGGGGAGGGGAAAGGAATAAAGGAGCAAAAATAATCTGGAATAAGTAAATCCTTCGCAAACATTGTCAAAGTCCTTTTATTGCATTCCAAAGTCTTGAAATAATTTTACGGATAGCAGTGCACAGAAAAAATCGTACTTCGAAAAGACGTATATATACGTCTGGAGAAATAAAAGCTTTGTCTTAGCGAGACGTTTATATACAGGGGAGGTGCTTAAGAGCTTAAAGTCGTATCGTAGTTTAAGCGCCAAAGTATAGTATTATTGAATTCAGTACATTGTTTTTGTATGGGGGGGGCGCGATGAAAATAATGATTGATTATTGGGTCGTGAGTATTGCAACTTTGAGAAGCACTGAGCTAATGGTATAAATTTTATTAATTGGAGAAGTTTAGGGAAAAATATGGAGTTTTACTGAATAGATCATCAAATAAGTTAGAAACCAAAGAATAATGCCAATATCATGAAGAAATTATGCTTAATTAACTTATGAAACTGTACGTTAATTCTCAACGCATTAATTTACCAAATTTTCGTGAAATAAAGGTAATCAAAAGAATAAAGTAAGCTTAATCATTGTACTACATAATTCAAATACATGCCATATTTGATCTAAAACCGAATTCAATATACCGTTTTATATTTACTTCCGTCTTGTCCCATTTCATCCAGATAAAATGGAATTATATTTGCTATTTTCTCGTTTTTTTAAAAAAATATTTTCCGAAGCATAACGTAAAGTATATGCTAGTAAATGGTTCTTTTATGATTTATAACTGTTGCCGAGATATTTTTTAATTTTAACCGAGCGAAAATGTTCTTTTCAACAATCATTTAAGCTATTACCTAAGAATCATTTACGACGATGGATAAAACAACCTTTAAAGATTTAGCGTCTACATCTCAGCATACCGGTTTTTTAGGATTTTGGAATCACTATTTCTATACTGTCATTGTCTATCGTGAAGTTAGCCATTATTTTATAATATTTACTATATTTTACATTATCTTTTACATTCTTGTGCATATCCGTGTACATAAATACTCATTCCAAGTAAATTCATGTAAAACAATTTTACTGCATCCTATTTGTCTATAGAAATATTGATTAAAAATATTTCATTAGCTTTCATACAATTTCAAATGTTATGAAAAAATTGAGCTACGGAAAATATATATAAACTCAGATACCTTAAATATATAATTTGAATAAGAAATGTTTGATAGTATGGGTGTGAAATTCAACCAGATACAAGATGAAAAGGGACACACAAGCAAAAATATTCTCCCTTTATATTCAACACATTAAAGTAGTTCGGTTTCTAGCTAAATTGTGCAAATTCTTGTAAAGATAAGTTATAGTAAAAAGTCCTTTCAAGAAATATATGTCATCAATAACAATTTGGCACATACGAGACATAGAGTCAAAAATAGTTTAGATGAAAGTAAATCTTTCATTTTTTCTCAAATTCCGAGAATTTTTGATTCCATCCCTTGAATTTTCTCTACAAGAGGATACTTCAGTTAAAAACATACCCCTTGGATACTGTAAATGTATGGAGATTGGCTTGGGCAGCCAAGGAAGGTCATATGAAGGTTGGAGAACCAGTACTGAATCTGTCTGGATCGGTGATTCCGATCCTTATCCAATTTAAAATTTAAGCTAAGATCTAGAGAATTCCATGCATACGGGCGTATGATGGCCTCAAGAATATCTGTACTGAGACGTATCCTGATTCCTTGAATTCACATTAGGTAACCGATGTCAAGGTGAGAGTAGCATCCCGAAGACATCATACCCCCCACTCCCCGGTGGTTCATTTTCGGAATCTAGTACTTAATATTGATACAATTGTCTTAGAAGTGATAAATCCGTATCCGTATCAAACATGCATTTACTTCAGTCACTTCAAAAAATTCCTTCTGAGTCCAGTCCTTGCACACCTTTGCCCATTTGACACGTCTCTTACAGTTTTTCGTAGGTAACAGAGAATACTTGAAATTTTCAATTCAGTCCAGCTACTTGAAATCTAAGCGTTATAATATGAACAGAGGTTTGGGGTCACAAAGTTATAAGCAATGTCTACAGCCATCAGGTGACGATTGACATAAAAGAAAGACGTGTGACGTTCCTTTCAGAAAGAGGAAACTTAAAATGAAAATGATTGGATTTAGCAACCCTTGGCACTCCGCCTTGATTAAGTTATCTCTACAAGAATATCGATATTCCAATCACCGATACATTAAATTGATTCCCAAATTCGAGAAGAGTCCATGAACTGTGGCTTCCTGTTGCTGGATGGTCAAATTACGAATATAACAATAAAACCCCAATATTAAGAAGAAGTAAGGAAGTTTAATTAAGCGAAAAGCTTATGTGATTGCTTCTCAAACTTTCCATATTCGTGACCCAATATTCAATCATTATTTTCATCCTCCCATACAATAATGATGCATTGAATTCAATAATACTATGTTTTGAAGCTAAACCTATAGAACGACATTCACCTCTTTAATGCCACCGGTGTATATAAACATCTCGCTCAGCCAGTGTGTTAATTGCCCCGGACGTATATATACTTCTTTCCGAAGTGCGATATTTTATAATTATGTATCATAAATTTATTCCGAAGGCTTTGGAATGCAATGAAAGGACCTTGATTGTCTTTGCGAAGGTTTTACTTATTTCAGATTATTTGTTTCTTTATTCCTTTAACCTTCCCCCCCCTCCCCAACACACCAAATACGCTCGTCTACGTTCTAAACGGTGGCATCGGGAGGCGAATCACGTAATTTTTAATCGGCATTTAAGAGATTAATTATAAACTGTACAAATTATGAAGATAAGTGTTAATTTTTGTTAATTTTATATGTGACAAGTCTATGGGGACACTGAAAAAAGTATTAAACTTGTTCTTAACGTAGCATTTTTAAAATAATTATAAAATTCATTGCGCAGTACTGATATATTTAAAAGTGTAAATGTGAATTTTATTTTTTATTTGTTTCCTTTTAGTATATTAGTAATCTTTGAAAGCAATCTTTTGTTTTTGACTTTTTAGTATGCTCACCCCCCTCTTGTAAGGTTTTCACGCCCCCTACGGGGTGCGCCCCACAGTTTTAGAAGCACTGGCTTACGTAGAAATATCCTAAAATAAAACTGGTAGATAAAAAGGCATGACTTCAAATGTGATGAACTTCAAAATTTTAATTATTACCGTAGTTATTAGTAATAAGGTTTGCAGTATTTCCAAAAACCCAATATTGCCACTGCAATTCGGCTCAGTTTAAAGTTGTTTTCGACATCGCTAGAAGAAAATATGTTCAAAAAACATGAACTTGGTACTCTTTTTTACCTGTCCTGTAATACATATATTCAAGAGTATAAACATTTTTTGTCAATCTATTCAGTTTTCTCTTTCTTAAGATTTGTCGGTAGGCCCTATGCCGACAATGTTAAATTGAGCCATTTTAGTAACCTGTTTCTCAGAAATTGTTAAATATAAAAACTTCAAATTTTTGCTCTATAATAATTAGGCTTTTTTAGTTAAATAATGGTAAAATGTTTCAAATATATTGTTTAATTTTTCAAAAAAAATCATCGTAAAAGTATCGCTTTGAAATTTGGGAAAATTGTCATTTTTTTACGTTAACTGCTTCTGAGCAAAATATTTTGAGAAATTCTCCATAAAAGTAGCTCTATTATTTATAGTTACATATTATTTATGTGCAGTACAAATTGCAAATGTATTAATTTTTTAGATTCTTTGAAAAAGTATACGCAGTTTGAAAACAATCATTTAGAGATAATTGCATTTTAAGTGTAAAAATGCACCTAATCACAAAAATAATGAGCTACAACATGTATTTTCCCTATTTTATTAAACATTAGTACCTTCATAAATTTTTAAACATAAAATAGGAAACAAAAAAGACTTAAAATGATCAAAAAATACATATATAGTAATTTTCAGTTTTTGTTCAATGAGATTTTTTTTAGCATTTTGCATCAATTTTCACAAATTATGTAACAATCTGTGAAGAGTTTTTGGCTTCAATGCATTACAAATGTCAAATTTGACCTTATAACATCATAAATATTATGTAAACATGTATCAATATGTAAAAGTCATGTTTTGGGAATATGTGATTTTACGACATTAGAAACATTTAACTATGTATTTGTATGTTCCCATGCAAACACAATTTCTAAAAGTTAAAAAACTCAAAATTTTCTCTAAACTGTACGAAAGATTTCTAAAAAAGTCAAAAACAAAACTATTTTTTATATTTTTAAGCATGAAATTTGTGTATTATTATGCATGCAACAAGCTTCTCGCAAAGACAAAAAGCATTACACATCTGAGTTATTATTAGTTAGCTATTATTGAAAAACCTTTGTATATTAAAGTATAAAAACTTGTCTAAATGATAAATAAACATTAATATTTGCAATGAAGTAAAATATATTGTTTAGTTTTTTCAAAAACACACATGTAACATAAAAATATCACTATGAATTTAAAAAAAAAATTGACATTTTTTGTCACGATATATGGACTCCAGTCAAATATTTTGGGAAAATCCTCAAAAAACTCACAGGAATATATATAGTTACATATCAGTAAGATGAGGGAAAAATTTTTATGTACATTTATACCTTATATTCTGACAAAAAGATGAATACAGTTTTAAAAAAACATCATTTTTGAAAAAACTGAATTTTCACTATTAAGTGTCACTTTATCACAAAAATAATGAATTACAGCTTGTATTAGTCCCATTTTATTAAACATTTACATCTTTACAATTTATTTTGCATAAAATATTAAACAAAAAAAGTCTTAAATAGCCCAGAACAGCATTTTTCAGTTTTTTTAACGAGAAAACATCAAAATTTTCTCAAATTCTGAATCAGTTTTTAAACAATTTGTAGCTTTCATACATTACAGATATCAAATTTGAACAGAAAGCATCATAAATATAATGTGAAAATGTATCAATATGGGTTTGGTGAGAATTTGAGATGGTATTCAAAAATACCTGATTATACGACGTTTCTTAGGTTTTCATTTGGTTTCCGTAACATTATCATTAGGTCTTGTTCTTGCAGAAAGTTTCGAAGTTTAAAACTTCAAAAGTTACTCTAAACTGGACAAATGATTTCTAAAAGAGACAAAATAAAACTGTTTTTAAGTTCTTAAGCATGAAATTATGTATTTTTATGTATGTAACAAGCTTCTCGCAAAGACAACAAACATCACATTTAATGTATCATCTCATACCTTTTCCTCAGAAAATGTTAAACATAAAGATTCAAAGTTTTATTTATATTATTTAGACTTTATATTTATACTGAAGTGACTTTTTTTTAAATATAAGAATTAGTTTTTTAAAGACAAACTTTTAGTTCACCGAACAATTATTATTATGCATTTATTAAAAACTGTAATTTTTTTTTGTTGTGATAACTGCTTTACATTTAAATGTTTTAAGAATATTTCAAATACGCCACTTCAATTGCATTTAAGAAACATACACACAGTAAATTTACACAATTTTAAAAATATAAATTTTAAACATGCATACAGTAAATTTACACAATTTAAAAAAAATAAGTTTTTGAAAACAGAAATTTTTATAAAAAAATCTTACCTTTGTATTAAATTCAATCCAAATTTTTCTTAAATATCACATAATTGTAACTTTAAATATTTTAAAAATATTTTTAGCGTTTTCCTAAGCCTTTTAAAGTTTTAATTATTTATTATTACTAATTTATTAAACTAAATTTAAAATGAAGTACAGGTTTAAATTTAGGTAAAAATTAAATATAACATTCAAATTAAAACCACGCTTCCAAATTTTGTACAACATTTTTTTGCATATCTAACACAGTTAAATTTGCAGTTACTATACAGGTATCTAATGCGTATTAATTAAATTAAATTTAGGCTTTGCAACTTTGCTCCAGATTTAAAAAGACAATGTTTACATTTCTATCTGTCGAATGGGCGTTGTTGATAAGCTGATTATTTTTTAAAAATCATTTTAAAGTACTTCTAATTCATATAATGGCTTGTATGTTATATCAATGGAAAGCTCCCTATTCGGGGACTATAGAAATATCAAAGCCTCAAAATCGATTTTTAAAAAGTTATTACCCTACTGACTGCTCTTAAATCAAATGAATAAAAATTACATTTAAAAATTGCGTTGTTCTCCATTATTCAATTTTGGAAGTAAATGAATTTTTTTTGTTTTAGCTGTTATTATTATGAGCATAATTTGAGAATTACATAACAGAATTATTACGTATAATAGAATTAAATAGAAATAAGTTTATTTCTAAATAATAAACTATGTTCCAAAGTATTACTTAAAAGTATAAGTACAAAACTCAATATTTAGCATGGAAAATGCACCCAATTGCAGTGATCGATTTGTAACTTTCTTCAAAGTGTTTCAGCAAGAAAATTTAAAGTCTTAAAGTTTTCATTTTTAACAGAATGTTTCATTGAGTATTATTCAAACAGAAACACAGATTACTGACCTGTTTTTCTTGAAAACAAAATTAATAAAATTACGAAAGCTGAGTGAAAGGAAAAGAAATTCATCCAAATTCTACAATTAGGACTAAAAAGAAATACCGCCTTCTCTCAATCAAAAAACTGCTAAGGAACTAATCTATCAAAGTAGTCTGTCAACGGCACATGAGCGATCCGGAATGGGAGCTCCGTTGCTAACTTTTAAGAGCGAACAAAAAACTAAAAAATCGAGAGATTCAGTTCTCTCACTTATTCAAACAAAGTTCTTAGCGGAATATAATTAAAGATTTTTAAGAGGGGCGTTTCTCTCTAAGATTTTTGGAAAATGGTACCTATAATTAATTAGGAGCAGTAGTGTTTTCTGAAATAAACGCGAAATCGGGATTTTTAAAATGTCTTGACCATTTGTTCGAAGAAAGCAAATATTAGCAAAGGAAAAGCGACGGTACTTGTCTTTGCTGATAATTTTTCTGAAAACAATTTTTTCTTCATTTCGCGATATAATGATATGTTTCAAGTCTTTCTAATTTATACGGGATCTGGCAGATAAGACTATTGATTGCTTCTTGAATGAAATATTTATTTTTGTATGATTCTGATTGTTCTTCACATGATTAGAAAAGTGGAATGTTCCCCAATTAAGATAGTATTGTTTACTTTGTGATCGTGGTATCATCTTGATTTTTGAATATGTCTACATGTTTACATTACATATAAACAAAAATTCAACTTTTAGAGAAAGCTACAATTAACAACAAAAATATATAATTCTTAGAAATAATTTTTTTTAATTTTATACTTGTATCATGCGATAAAATAAAAATAGAATGTATATGTGTAATAAACTATTAACTCCGTTTTTTTAAATATTATTAATTTGCCTTTTTTTGAATTAGGTGATATAGAGATGATATATTCTTATTTTAAGCCTATGATGATTCTAAATATATTTTGAAAATTTCTATTTAACTGATTTTAATCTACATGGATAAGTCTTGGATAATTATCATTTATTAACTATTAGATAAACAAACAAAAACTGGAAAAACTCAGTAGTGATTTTTTGCAACAGAAATTTAAATTTTTACATGATATTAAGAAAAAAATTTTTAATAAATTTCTCTCTTGTGTGTGTTCACTTAAGTTAATTATTGTCCATATGCAACATTCTTCCTTCATGGAATATGCTGTCTTCTTCATGTAATATACTTTCCTTTTCAAGCAAATTGCTTTCTTCTCTATATAATTTGAATACTTTTCTAAAGAATACACTTTCTTTACTTGATCACAAAGATACTTTTAGAAAATTTGTAATGAGACAAATCGTGGTCACTTAGGATCGGGCTATATCTTTTTTACCCATGATTCCTTTATTCATATTTTAAAATTTTATATTTTATATAAAAATTAATTTAACTAAATTATCTTAAATTACATAACAGAGAAGTTAAGGCATTTCCAAAACATTTTATCAATCACAACGAAGATAAAATTTTAAAAAAAATCATTGAGTCGTTTGTATTTGGATCACAAATATTCAAATTATGACAGCTCTGACATATTTTGTTGATTTTTTCTAACGAAAGATATTTCATATAAATCAAAAATATTTTATATAGAAAAAAATAGATCGTATGGAATCCTTTTTTAAAACTTATTTTTTCATAGCTTCAACAAAATGTATAATATTCTGAATTTTTTGTTGCCTTTTTTTTGAAGAATTACTTTCGCTTCCTTGACGTTTCCTTAATATATACTTAGCTTAAAGTAATTAACTTAATTTTAACGATGAATTTCCTTTCTATTGAATAATAGATACAATGTAAAATACGACATATAATGTGCGTGAGTAATATAGTTAAATATTTTTGTATAAAAGCCAAGAATTTAAAAAAAAGGTATTACTAAAAATAAATTTAACTTATCAACCATACGTAACCATTAAGAAAATCAAAAGCCGAGGAAGTAAAAATATTCAATCCTAGTTACGCGAAAAAGATTCAAGACATTATTTCTTGTCTCTTTTAGGCATATTTTAATCTCACTTCAACTGAAAGTAAAATGGAAAGTAAACCTAGTGAAGCTTTATATATAAAAGAAGCTATTTATTTTTTTCTCAAATAAGGGAATTCACCTTCTTGTGTAAAAAATGAACCTTACCCATCAAATTCTCTAGAAAGAAAATATAATAAATGAAATATACGAAATTCCTTCAGAACTTTTAATAGGTGACAAAAAATTGACAAATAAAATTCCTTCGCTTTAGCTACTTTAATCGTTCTGTAGGATCTCACGCTATGATGAAAATGAAGAGCTGTAATCCTAGTATAAAAACGGATTGAAGTTAATAATGTCAGAAGTAAATAGAAAAGTGATGATTCTTGTGAGGGGTGAGTTATTAGTTGTATGTGTGTGTGTGTGTGTCTCACAGTTGATTTTCTCTCAGAATTTCCGCTGACATTTATTGATTGAAAATAAAAGCAATTAACCACGGTATGTCTTTCCTCACTTTAACAGACTAGCGACATTATTGGATTTTAAAATATCCCACAATTCGACTCTGCGTTATCAAGAAGATTTCATGTGGATTCCGATCAATGACCTTAAAAATTTATTTATTAAGACTCTTTTTTGATAAAATGCATTCGGTTTTCAAAATTACTGCAACATGGTTTCTTTTATGGTTTCGAAGTATGATATCTTCTTGTATGTGTTTTACAAGGATTTTTAATAATGTTAATTATCACGGTGTGTATAAAACATGTTTGTGTTTTAATAAATATCGCTATATGCGATACATAATAAGTTTTTTTCAAAGTTATGAAAGAAGATATTAAGGTATATGCTTACGTTCAGAAATAAAGTTTTCTAAAATCCCATGTTGTCAGTAATTTAAGGTTATTTTGTTGCTTATATGACTTAAAATGATGAGAAACACCAATCAAGAAATTGAATGACAATTTAAATTTATTAAAATGAGGTATTTTAGATAAAAATGATGAAACTTATACCGAAATTAAAAACACTTGACATAGAATTCACACAGCCCTGTATTTGAATTATTTTTACGCAACATACACTACTGACCACACAAAATGTAATACCAAGAAAGACTAGAAAAATCACTGTGAAATTTATTTGGTAGATAACATGTTGTACAGAGATCAAACGATTAAAATTACAGCTTCTTGTGACATGTAGATGATGATAAATCAGTAGTTAGTGTAGTCCCAAAGTACAATCTTCATAAAAGACATTCAAAGTTTTGATTCTTATTTTACGAAAATAATGATTAATACCAGATATTTAAAATTCACCATTTTTATAGCATAGACCTTCTTTGTTCTCTATCTTAATAATTTTTTTCTTTCTGGGTGCTCAATTTTCCCCCACAAAATGGCAAAGATAAAAATAATTTTTGAATTTCAGTCAAACATTGATTCAGAAACATGGGCAAGCAATAACTGAGAATTCATAAGAAATTAATACATGCTAGTGTTCTTAATATAAAGCTAATTTATATAAAAAATGACAAGCCTCCTTCTGTTAATCATTCATTAAAAATAAATTGTTTTTTTATTATTTTAATAGATTTTCTTCCATAAGGAATTAGGAAGAATATAATTGTTGAATCGGTATTTCCTTGTTAAGGAAAATTAGCAGTGTTTTTCATTCATCTTTCAGTCTAAATTTTATGTAACTTATATTAGCTGAAAATTGCATTTATTAATTTATTTTTATTATCGGCATCAAAGAACACATTTAATATGATAAAAACTATAATTTTTTTATCTCTTTAATTTTCAATAAAATGTTTGAATTTTCAATAAAATGTCCTTAAGTCCAATTAAATCTATTTATATTAAAAGTACCAAGAATCCATGATACATTACTTGTGATTCTTTCAAAGCAGAGCTATAAAGTGGCTAAAAATCATCTTTAAAAAAAAAGCATAGCTAAGGAAGCTTTCATTTTAAAAATTCCAAATCTTTCATGAAGATCAATATGAAGAAAAAAACATATGTACCCAAATATTTCTTAAAAGCAAAATTGCCCTACAATTCTACATGCTGCAACAGTCTTACATATTTTGCGTATTAAACAAATAAAGAAAACTAATGCATATTTATTACTTTGAAATCTTTTTTGGTAAACATCTGCGCATTAACATTTTGATTTATATATCTATTTACATTAATTTAACATTATACTAGAAAGAGATATCAGGAAAATAACATTTATACCTCATATTTTCGTAGTAATAGTACTAATCCAATAAAATGGAATAGAATAGAAGTGCATATGATACAGAAAATGACTTTAAACGCAAAACCTAAGTCATTGCTTCATTTATAAAACTATGGAGCAACAATGCAATAACTATACTAAATCTGAGACTTGCTTTGAAACAAAAAAATCCTGAAAGAATCTATTCACCAAGCAAGATTTTCGAGAATTTACTGTAGTCGTGCCGTTAAAACAAAAAGCTCACAGAAGAAAATGCAATGCTTAGCAGAAATGCAAACTATTTTAAATGCAGGGTGAAAAAGTTCCTTATACTACAAAAAGTTAACGCAGTGGAGAAGGATTTTGAAATAAAATGAATTCTGTCTAGTTGGAAGAACAGATGTCTCAACTGCGATTTAGTGTTTTTGCTTCAGAACTTTTTCTGAGAGTGTACGATCAAACAATTCTTAAACTGCGATTTACAACACTAAGTGGTTTTGCAGAACAAGAAATAAATGGTCTGCAAACCTGTTTTGTTCCTCGAATTCTGAAGTGAAATTTCCAACCAATACAGTAACTCTATAAAAGAAATATGAATAAATGTCTTTTTTCCTCAAAGATTAAATTTCTTCTACTACTGCTTTTAGAATGCATTAAACTATTCGTATTCGGTGTAAATTGAATATACTGTAAAGAGATTTAAATTTTAAATGCCCAAACACACAATTTAAAATAATTACATTATCGTTTAAATTTTTCCCCACACTATTCTCCTCAACTTTTTATAAGTAAAAAGAAAGTAGTCTCATTTTTAAGAAATTTAAAATTTTTAAGGAATATTTTGGAAAATATTTCTCAAAAGCATAATAATTTATTATTATTATTATTTGAATTGAACATGCTACGTATATTAAATTATTAAACTTGATTTTTAAAGATATTTCTTACACACAGCCAATTAGTTAAATTATATTATATTCTTCTTATAGTAAATAATACTATTTGTGTTAACTAGTAAGAAGTGACACACACATATCTCTTTTTATTCTTTTTGCAGAATTCATACATTTACATCTGATGTATAACTATAATCTAGAATCAGATGCTTTATCTGTCATAAAAAGTAATCAGATTAAAATGCTTCTTTGTTTGATTATATGGCTGTGTTTCATAAATAATACTACTTTTTGGTATGAAATAAGCAAATAAGCAAAGATCATGGTATAAGAGAAAGTAATATGATTTAGTATTCGTCAAATTATTATTCGTGTTATAAGATAATTTTGTTTAATTTACTGACTTTAAATCTCAATGTATTTTAAAGAAACTTATTGTTTATATATATGTAGTGAATTTAAACCTTAATTATGTAAATATAAATATATTTTTTTATGATAATTGGGGGAAGGTCCTTCTAACGGTGGACCAAGCGCATTTCTACAAATTATACAACTGCTCATACTCATTGTTATAATTGTGAAACTGTAATTTACATGTATTACGTGATTCTAATCATTTGTTCTTTTTTTCGCAAAATTCATTCTTGACGCTCCTTCCGGGCAAGTTCCGTTGAATGTTGAAAAGACTTCGTACGAGGCAACGCGTTTCTTCTCACTCAGCGCTTCCAGTAGAAGCAATCGTTCCGAAAGTTTTCTGTGAGAGCTTGTGCAATAATGTACTATTCCAACCATATTGAAGACATTATATGAAACGAAGCACATGTTTGCAAACTTAGTGAGTAATCTTGAACGTTGGTCTTATTGCGAATGAATGACTGAGTGAATATTAACGTCACACGAATTAGCTACTCGAGGGCTTTCGGCGACAGACCTCGCAATTTTGAACTATGGTCGAGTGACGAGGATGACACCTGAGCTGGTACCACCTATCATAACTTACACACCACACCATTGGTAGGACGTTTGAGATTTCAACAGATTTAACGTGCATCGATTCCATACACGATGGGTCTTCAGCGGTACTTGGCTCGTGCTCCTGACACGCCAGCCACAAGTCCGATACCTTGATCACTAGGCTTCCACGGCCTTATTGGGAAAGTACGTAATAAATTTATTACAGTTTTACTAAAAACTTATTTTATATATAGAGACATAGAAAAAAACGGTTTGTGAAACAAAAAAAGTAGTTGAACAATTGCTCTCTCTACTTTGTTATCCAAGACATTTCCTTTAAACTTCATCATAACAATTTTTTCCTATATCTAAATACTTTGTTTCAAAATGTTTTTTTTTAAAGAAGAGTTATAAAAGTCTTCATAGCGGTGGATTATACAGGACAGCTTTTATTGTTATGTCTGTGAATAAAAATGTAATATGCAATATATATTGAAACAAAATAACCTTATAATTTTTCGTTACTAGAGAATTATATTTTAACAGAGGGATTAAATGGGTTTTTTTCCAAATAAATAACTGTTCGAAAAGATTTTTTTCTTCAAAATAATTGGTAACTGTATATACTTATTTCTATTAAGTTTTTTTAAATAAAATTGGTAATTTTAAGAGATTTATGTAATAATGACCTGAATATTTTATTCCAATATTTCTTTAAAAGTTAAGAGCATTCACGAAAGAAAAACCATATATGTACATAATTCATCATATGTCTCTTATAAAATTTAGATATTAATTTTGCCTTTGCCTCTTCTATCTTAAGCGATCATTAATATATATATATATATATATATATATAGAGAGAGAGAGAGAGAGAGAGGGGTGTGATGCCATGAATTTGACAGTTAAATTCAAAGGGCTTATAGTAAGCAGCATGGGGACCATAAAACATGGGGTTGCAAACCTCGTTTATTCGGTGAAAACTATATAATAGTAGCCGTCTGGAGAACAATGCGCCAAGTGAGGGGCGTAGCTAAATGACGGGATATGCACTGCCCTAACAAGTCAATGGTGCAAAATACCTTGTTTTTCTGCAACACGTTCTACCGTAGTTGCTGTTAGAAATACTGGCCACTGCGCTTCAGAATGTATGGTTCGTGTACGATTGTGCATCAGAATATTTTTCGATCGCAGTATGTAATCACATTTATGCCAGTGCTTCTCAAAGTTTCAATATTCGCGACCCAATATTCAATCATGATTTTCTTCGCGCCCCCCTCAAACAATAACAATGTATAGAATTCAATAAAACACTATAATTCGACGCTAAAACTACGATACGACCAGAACCTCTCAAGTGCCACCGGCGTATATAAACGTCCCGCTCAGTCAAACCATTCATTTCTCTGGACGTATATATACGTCTTTCCGAAGTACGATCTTTTTAGTGAAATGCTATCCATAAAATTATTTTGAAGACCTTGGAATGCAATAAACGGACTTCGAAAATGTTTGCGAAGAATTTACTTATTTCAGATTATTTTTGCTTCTTTATTCCTCGCCCCCCATTACATCACATACGCTCATCTACGTGGTAATGGTTGGCATTGGGAAGCAAATCGCTTTACTTTTAATCGGCAATTAAGGGATTAATTATAATCCGTACTAATTATAAAGTGAAGTGTTATTTTTTGTATATAATTTTATATATGACAATCCCATGGGGTCACTGGTAATTAATAAACTTTTTGTTCTTTACTTCGTATTGTTAAATTAATTATACAATACATTGTGTAGCACTTTGATACATTTGTATAATATATCAGTGTAAATGAGTAATTTATTTTTTATTATGTCAGAATGTACTTTGTTTAATTTCGGTAAATTAATAATTTTTTTAAATAATCTTTTTTTTTTTACTTTTCAATATACTCGCGCCCCCTCGTAGAGTCGCCACGCCCTCCCCCATTTGAGAAACGCTGCTGCCTTTATGCTAATCATGGCAGGTGGAGTGCAAGCGGTTGACATGTTGCTTGGCGACCCAGCGCCCCAAACCTCCATCCATTGGATTTCTTCTTCCGGGGCCACCTGAATTATTTTTGTGTGAGGCGCCAGTTGCTATAATGGAAAATTTAACAGCACGGATTGTCTTCACTTTACATGATATTTCCAGCTGACCGGAAACGTTTGAATGCATCCGACAATCCTTCATCTGTCCACGTCGGCTGTGGTATGACCTAAGCGGTCACAACTACAAATAATTCTTGTGACAGTCTCTTATTGTTGTCTGTCTGAAGTCGAACTGTGATGCATTGTTGGTATTGTGAACATGCTTTACGTCTAATATCGGTATAAGTTATCTCTTAATGAAACCTTTTCATTCATCTCGATATCATAGCCTTCATTACTGTTTTTGCAAATTACACCAACTAAACGTGGTTTGCGACCTTCTGTTCCATGGTGACTCGTCGTTTCCATGCTGCCCGCTATCAAACCTCTGAATTTGTCGATCGAATTCAACAACACCCTGTATATATATATATATATATATATATATATATATATATATATATATATATATATATATATATATATATATATATATATATATATATATATTATTTAATCATATTTCATAATAAAAGAAAAATTTAGAAATCCCACATTTCAAGTTCTATGACTTCGCATTTATTACTTAGAAAAAATTATGGGTAACATTAAAAAAATATTTTATAAGTGAATTTTTCCACACAAATTAGAAGATACGAAATAAAAAACCATGAAAATGGTATATTAAGATACTGATTTGTTGCATGTTTTTGAAAAATGATTGCATATTATTACATAAAGTTCTGTATTTTGACTTAACAACGATTATTGTTCTCCACAGTTTATTGAGAGAAATTAAAAAAAAGTAAACTCGATAAAAACTCTTCATATTTTTTCGTAATTAATGAGATAAAAAGCAAGAAAATTCTTAGAGACTTTATAATAGTTTAACAAATAGGTTTATTTTGTCCAGATGCCATGTATATATATAGAAAGGAAAATACTACATTCTTCTTTATTTTCTTCTTTTCATTGTCTTGTTACCGGGTTCATCCCATTAACTCTGTCAAGTTTTTCCTTCACCACAATTTCAAAATTATTAGTCTAGAAGAAATGAACTATCACAAATTATTTTTATAGTACAAAATAGAAAATAGAAAATACGTGTACAGAATATATGGTTAGTATATAAGTAGTATCACCCCTTCCCAATTAGTATAATTAATCGTATTTCTTCAGCTTTATCATATTATTTAATTTAATAGATATATAAGTAAGTTCAGAGAGAGAGAGAGAGAGTTGCAATCTTTTCCCACTGCAACACTTAAAATTTTAAGCCAGCGTGAGAAATTAAAAGTAATCATCGACTATATTGTGTATTTAATAAATAAATAGCTCAATTAAAATATTTATTAAACAAAACAAATTATATAACTAGATGACTGTCCATGATTCAATGCAAAATATCACTATTTATAATGTATTCTATGGACAGTTATTAAAGTGTAGATGTTTTCAAGTAAATATATTTTGCAATAAAAATAAAGCAATTTACAACTAGTAGTAAAGGATGTTATGTGATTAAATTTATTTAATATTTGTGAAGGTGCTTATAATTGATAAAAAATTACTTAATTTGTTAAGACAATATTTTTTTTACTTTTATGATATTATTTTAAGCGAATCGCTAACACAGAATAGAATTAGATAAAAGTATAATCTTTTAAACTTTTTTCTTGCAAAACGCATATTAAGTATATTAGAAATTCTATTTTTCCCCATTTCATAAGAGAAATGAACAAAAATAATACAACAGAACTATTAAAGCTTTAAGTTTTGTTCTTTTTACTTTCTTTTGGATTGTTCTACCAAAATAATTTCTTCTAGTAAGCTCAGAATAATTTCTAGAAGTATCGATGCAGATAAAACTATAAGGAGATACATTTCTTAACTATACATGGATCTATTTCTATTCTCAAAAACAGCTGATAGATTAACACAAAATTTAATTTTAAGATATATAATTGATTATGATTTACAAATTCACTTCATTTGGCTGTAATGAACATGGATCTAATTCAAAACGCACCAAATCCATTTTTAAACACTGCTAGCTTTCAAACTCAGTTATTTACAAATTGCATTTTCGTTAAGTTTGTTACTTTTTGCTATTTGAAGTCAAATCCTGCACTTGATTCACAGCTTAGAGGTTTTTATGTAAATGAGTTACATATAAAAAAACTGATTAGTCGTTAACTCCATGAGCGTTTAGTTTATAAAGCAGGAAATGCCTAATTTTGTTAAGGTATCCAACTACCCTAAAATCATGATTTTTTTTAAAAAAATTGACAATTTTTTTCCGATTTTTTTATAAGTAATCTTATTGGCTTAGTAAAAATACCAAGTTTTTTTTTTCCATTCACTAAAACAAAAACTATAAGTGTTTTAGTAAAAGCAGATGCCACTACTTTAAGCAAGATGTCAAACTTTAAAATGAGTTTTACTTGAAATGTGTTTTTTTTAAAGCACAAACGAAGACAGTGATTGCTCAAAAAGTTTTGAAAATAATTTGCTGGAATTTTTTTGTGTATGTTCTATATCACAGTAGAAGTGTTTTGACCTTCAGATTTATCAATCACTGTTTTATTTCAAAATTTACAGTCCTTTATGGGAATATATATATATAATCATTGTTTTTTCAAGCAAAATCATATAATCACTAAGATAAAGTGCTCTAGATTTTGTAAAAATTAAAATATCTCTTATCCTGAAGTTCATTTTAAACATGAATAAAAAAGTAACACATCAAAATTGAAAAATTTAGAATTTGTTCACAGAACTTTTTTGCACAGAGTGGGCTCCATTTTTGTAATTTTTTCGTACATTTTCACCACTTTTTTTACCATTTTAATAATAATAATTTTTTTCTGTTTTCAATTTTAGGATTTTTTCTTAAAACATACTAAATAGATCTAAAAATCACAAAAAATCCCCATATCTGCATTTTTTTCCAAAAACAGTTGTCGCAAGTCGTTGGATACCTTAATGAAATGCATGTCAATATTCATACATTTATTGAAAATTTTGCTTGTATATATGCTATTTGATGTTGCAAAAGCTTCACTATTCCCGAAATTATTTAACGCCTGTAATAATTATAAAAGTAATTTTGAAGAACAATATTGCAATATATCAATATTTGTTTACTTGTCGATATCTTAGTTATACTTAGTTCCTTAGATGAATTATTGATTATATGTACTCAAGTATTATTTAATTCATGAATGAATCGGAAATAAACATTAAGACTATTTGTGTACTACCAAATAAGCAAAAAATAGTCAGTTGAATAACTTAAAATTTACAAATTTAATCTCAGGAACTTTCAAATCGCCAACATAATTCATTTTTTTTATGTATTTACTTCTCTTCATGTCAATTTTAGAATGCAGTGGGTTCTTTCTGACTCAGTTACAGCTATCCATATAATTTTGAGATCGGCAAATCGGATACTAGAGGACATTTCTAGACATTCGATGATGGGCTTATATGTTTAAACTTAAATCTATGTTTCTTATATATATATATATATATATATATATATATACATAATTGCTACAGTTTTGTGATCAAGAGTATTGAACATTATTCATAAAATATTTGCTAATTACTCCATTTGAATGAAACTGTGTACATTTCTAATAAATAAATCAAAGTAATCAAGAGTAAAATTTGATATAAAATAGTATTTTTTAAATCTTATTGTGTATATTAGGAATATATTAAGAGGAATTCTTTTGACTACGATATCAGTTTATCGTATACATTAACAGGTGTTTTAGAATGTAGGGGCTCCTGGCATATAATTTCAAAGGGTTATGATAGAAGATTTAAATAAAAAAGCATCATCATCTATTCAATTAAACAGTAATTTGGTCAGATAGGGGATAATTCAGAAAACATCAAGTTTTCACATAATTAATGAAATTACAATTTTATAACGTGTATAAAATAAGATGTAATTACCAGAGTATTAACGACATCAAACAATAAAGACTGGTAACTGAGGCAAAAGTTTTAAGCAACAATTTCCTGATAATTCCTTAATTTTTAAAGATGGTAATAGTTATTTGCATTCGCAAAGATCTACGCCGAATAAGAGAACATTTATACTTAAAAAATTATTAAGTTATCCGGAAGCTCTATTTTTAAAAACTGTTTTACTTCCCCCAATTTAACCTTTTGATTTTATGAGTGATATTTATATTTCATTTATATTCTTACTATCGAGAACTCGTTAGTAAGAATATAAATGTTAGTACTCGTTTCTACAGCAGTGCTTCTCAAACTGTGGGGCGCGCCCCCCTGGGGGGGCGCGATAACCCTTCGAGGGGGGCGTGAGCA
Source organism: Trichonephila clavipes (assembly GCA_019973935.1). Lineage (NCBI taxonomy): Eukaryota > Metazoa > Arthropoda > Arachnida > Araneae > Nephilidae > Trichonephila > Trichonephila clavipes. Next base: position 121,258 of record BMAU01000392.1, read on the forward strand.
TCTTGAAAATATAAAAGGCTTAAAAAATTATTTTTTGGAATGAAGTAAAACAAAATACTTTCTGACAAAATAAAAAATACACATTTACACTGATATATAAATTATATATATCATCTGGTTTTCCACTTTCAAAAGATTCCACTTCAAACGCTCATTAGCTATCTTTGATCCCAAACCAAATAAAAAAAGATATTTTGTTTTCTTTGCTGTAATCCCGCGATGAGAGATTTTTTACTACGTTTCTTGTAACCTCTAGAATAGTACTTTTGATTATCATCTCTTTGACCTTCAAACTTACTGGTATGCTTAACTCCGTCTACTTTTCTTTTGGGAAAGTTGTAAATAATATTTTTCTGTTGCTTTTTCCCCCACGTAAATGAGTTTTATGATGTATGGATAAGCATATTGAGCACTTTGAAGGATTAATTGGCCAAGATGTATTTTATGAGTAATCTGAAATTGCATTATAAAAAACGTTTTACATAATTATTTTTTTATAACTGACATCGATGTTTTTGTATCGAATACATTTTTTTCATGGGAGCGGTCACATGAGGCGCTGAATCACTCCAAATTCTGGTAAAACTGTTTATTCGTTAACAATTTCTTGACAGTATCCTCCGATATGACAGTCTTAATGGAAACTAAATTGAATTTGTCACATTTATGCCTCTTTTTTGAGAGTGGCAAACGGTTTTTTACAATCAAGGTACTTGTTTTGATCGAGTTCCCTTCACGACCACTTTTGTTCAGAAATATTTTCTATGAATATGCTATACTTTCCCCTACGATTAACTTTGTGGTTTTAATTGCTGTGTTGTACAACTTATTATGGTTTATAAATGTAAATGAGCAGAATATAAAAAAATGGGCATTTGTGATCTCTCTATTGAAGGAAGATGAAACTGATCAAGCAATTGAAGAACCTGATGAAATAATGCATATTAATCGTGATAGCGAAAGTAAATATGACAAAAGTGATAGACATGAAACGTTTGAGTTGAGCCATAAATGTAACACTTCGCCTTGTCAAAAAGACACAAGCAAGAAAAGGTTACACATGCTATTTGTAGATCATCAAAGAATAGAAAAATTACAATAACGTGAGCAAAATATGACAGTTTTGATTGCAAATAACGTTCTTGTATTGTTAGTGAAAAGTGTCTGTGATTTATGTTCTTTATTAAGGTCACGCACATTTGGAACGGTTTCATTAGTTTTATTGGATTTTTTCTCAAATCATCACAGAAAAATTAAAAAGTCCTTTAAAGTAGGTAAGTACATTTTCTCTTAGTTAAATTATTCGCTGCAATTGTGATTTTTATCGAGCACAGAAAAAAATAATTATTAAAAAAAAGGATTGGGGTGACTTGGTGAAGTGATCGCGCGACCATTAAGGTTAGTGTGGAGTGGGCGCCTGCTTCCGGGTTAAAACATTTTGAAGGTTTCTCGCTTTAAATATTAAAAATAACACAATTATTCTTCATTGGAATTTAATTTTTCATGCGTTTTCCTTATTTAATATTAATTCTAAAATCATTTTATATTTTTGTATGCATTGTTGTGCACTTGGTTTTACTCTTCTTACAATTAAGCTATTATATCAAGAATAATGCATTATTTTTTAAAAAAATAATCGCAGAACGGGTACTTCAGCCAGTCTACTTATAAATGTATCAGTACTGCACAATGTATTTTATAACTAATTTATTAATACTAATTTAAGACGACTTGGTACTCTAAAAATCACAAACCTATCGTTTTTATTTTCATTTAATCTTATTCTTTGCATTATTATCTTTCGATTGATATATCACTTTGTGCATGTCGGAAAGTTAGAAGTTGAATAAAACTTCATTTGAAAACAAATTAGGTAATTCAGCCACACCCCTTTTTAGAAAAAAAAAAAAGCTAAAAAATGTGTTATGATAAAAAAATCTATTTTATAAATAGAAATAATAACTATAAAAAAGAATGTGTAGTATTAAAAGCAGAATATTTCCGAGGCAATACAATAATGTAATTTTTCTTCCTTGTGAAATGTGTGCATGTAAAATTTTTAAATTAAGGCATTTTATATTAATAATTTTATAATTTCAGTTCTTATTCCTGATATATTTTTTTTCATACAAATGTAATACTTTAATATTATAAGAAGAAAAACAGCTAAAATTTCTGTCGTGACAGAAAAAAAAATTTTTTTTGAAGTTTTTCTTGAGTTTTATTGTGCAATTAGTACTCTCTAAAAGTTGATCATTTATAAAAATGTGTGGGTTGAAAACATATGAAAATGCAATTATTTTAAAGAAAAACGTATAAGTAATATCTTAAAGTGGTAATTTAAGTTTAATTAAGCTTATAATATTTTTTTTCCGAATTATAAACTTTAAAGTGGTTTTTCTCAGTTTGTGTTTTTCGAAACCTTAGTGCATTCAAAATGCTACTCCTTCGACAATTATTTACCAATTACTTCAATTTTTTCCAGCGTGTTAAAAATAAAGCATGTAATAAAATTGGGATCCGTTTGCTATAAACTGAATACTTTTTTTTTTAAAAAAATAAAATGTAAGACATGTTGGCTTTTTCGTTGATTTTTAGCTTGTATATCAACATTTTATTTTTTTTCTCGAAAACGAATGAAATTATTCTAAAATCGATCCCTAAAGTTAAGAACACCCATAAGAATATTATAAAAAATTTCAGGTCAAAAAATTAATTTTTACAAAAGGAGTAGAATTTTAAAATTTTCCCAATTTTCTTCAAAAAATTTAAATTTTTAAAATTGTGTGAATAATATATGAAAATTTTCATCTGGTAACATTTTCTTGAATAGAAACATTGTATAAAATGTTAAAATATAATTTTTAAATACGTAAATAAAGAAGTTTGCTCAAAGGGTGCCAAGTCCCCTTAAGAACAAGTTTAATTATTATTAGTGACTTCCATGGGCTTGTCTTGCAGAGCAAAGGTTTTCAAATAAAGGCTTAATATTAGAAATTGACACTCTGAGTTCTTTTCTATATTTAGCTGATATCTATATTTTGTCTTCAAAGCAGCCACCGCAGAAAATCCGGTTTCACAAAGGTACGATGTTGAAAACGGTAAAAGTATACGAAATGCTTTTGTTTTCAGTTCAGAAAATTTATCATCTACTTCTGCCCAAAATTGAAAGAGAGTTTTATTACAAAATTGTCTTTTAATTTCGCCACTAGATGTGGAATCTATGAAACTTTCTTCTTCGGTAGTGGAGAATCCTTCTGGGGTATTTTGAAATGGATCTCTCACCCATTCGTAACTTGCTATCAGAAGTTGTCCTCAGCAAAAAAATATTTTTAAAAATTTTTGCTAACATAGCTAAATGATATTCAATAGTTTTATAAACAACTTCCACATGTTGTTCTTCAGTTTTGTAAGTTTTTACACATTTATCCGCATTTTCAAGCATTTCTAGATTTTTGCTTTAAATTTCGGCTCCATAATTGTAATTTTCTACAAAAGCATTAATTTTATCACGAGTGTCAAACATATGTACATTTGATCCTTGAAGTTGAAGATTCAATATATTTAATTTCTCAAATATATCGACTAAGTAGCTCAACTTCATCAGAAATAAACCATCTCGAAATTTCTCAGCTTCCGGTAGGTTTTCCTCTTCTAGAAAAATGGTAATTTCATTTCTTAATTCATAAACACGTTGTAAAAATTTCCCGCGTGATAACCATCTTGCTTCACAATAAAATAACAACGATGATTGCACTGCGCCCATGTCTTTGAAAAGTCCAGAAAAGATTCTTGATTTTAGGGGGTCTCATTTTTATGTAATTTACTACAGTCACAACTGTCATTAGCACAATATTCAGGCCAGAACTAATTTCTTTGGAAGCCAGAGCTTCTCTGTGGATCATACAATGTGTCCAGATGCACAGTGGAGTTTTTGTTTCACAAGTGCTTGTATACTTTTAAATCCTCCTGACATTATACGAGCACCATCGGTGCATATTCCGACACAATTTTTCCACTCTATATTTGCCTCGTTTATAAAATTATTTAAAATATCAAATAATGCCATTGCTGTTGCTTTAAGTTTTATTGGTTTACAAAAAGTAGTTCTTTTACCGCTGACATACCATCCCAAAATCGAACATACGCAATGAAATGAGCATCTTTATTGCTATCTGTTGCCTCGTCAAGCTGAATTGAAAACAATTTATCACGCAACTTACCGAAAAGCTGTTGCTCTACATCTTCAGCGATATCATCAATTCGACGGGAAACAGTATCATTTGATAGGGGTATGGACTGCAACTCTTTGGCAAAATTGTCTCCAAACATAGTTTCTACAATCTCAATTGCTGCAGGCAAAATAAGCTCTTCGGCAATAGTGTGAGGCTTTTTACATCTGGCTATTTTATATGATACTTTGTAAGAAGTAAGTAAAGCTTTTTCATTCACTGACAAAGTTTTTTTAAAAAATGTTTTTTGTTTTCCGTATGATTTTAATTTTGATTCAAAGAACTCTCGAGGTTTGTTAATGTACTCACCATGAAGCGTTTCGAAATGTCTTTTAAGTTTATTAGGTTTCATACTGTCTGCTGCCAATATGTTTGAGCAAATAACACACAGGGGCTTTTCTTCACCATTTACTTCAGTAATGGTAAACCCAAAATTCAAGTATTCTTGAGAATATTTCCTTGATTTAATTTTTTGAACTATGCTCGTCTGTGCACTTGTTGATGCTTTATTATCGTCGAATGTTCGCTTATGACTTAAAAAATTATCCAGGATTTTTTTTTGTTCCAATTTTCTGCAGTAATATTTAATAGTGTGAATTACAACTAACGCGCAAATTATAAAATGTACATTCAAGATAGATTTGGTAGCTATAGAAGCATCGAATGGACCAAGACTGATTGGAATTGTACGAGGTACAGCATTATTACATGTTTTGCGCAGACGTCCGATAGTTTGGCCAGACTCACGCAGACGCTCGCGAGAATTCCAGATGTGATGGATATGAGAGAGCGCAGCATAAAGTAGACTATTTTTCAATTTCTACTATAAGTTCACTCTCATATATATCTTGTTCAAATTTTCAGTCGTTGATAAAATTCTTTCTATTCATTCATTCAAGTTCAAATACATTTTTTAAAACTTGTAGTGGGTGACACTTCATGTTAATACAGTTCTTTCAAATTTTAATTCATTAATTAAATTAAAAAAATGAATAAATAGTAACAAACAAAAATTATAGTCCAAAAGCATTTATAGAAAGGAAAACTTTTCGTGCTGTCCCCTGTAACGCAATGGATAGCGCGCTGGGCTTCTAATCTTAAGGACGGTAGTTCGAATTCCATCCGAGATGGCCTAATTTCTAAGAATGTGTGTGATTCTTCTTTACTTTACTATTTTCTTACACTAATTAAATTTAATTAATGAATAAATAGTAACGAAAAAGAATATTCCAATACCCCATATATAGAAAAGAAAAGGAAAAATTGCAAGGAAAATCGCTTTCTCTTTTGTCGCTTAACATTGTGATTCTGTCATATGTATTACATATTTGTATTAATTGAAACTATTTAATAGAAAGTAACTAAAATAAGTTTTTCTTTGTTGGCCTAAGTAGGAATTGACTTAAAATTTATTTTTTATATTACTTGTTCTAATGACATTTGTACTTTTAGAAATGCATGATGGACGAAATAAATTTTTAATTAAATGTCATTTTGCAATCTGTCCCAATTTAAAAAATGAGAAAGGAAAAAAAATAACATAACATTATAATTATTACTTAAAAGTAATTTGCTTAAAATATATATTATATAAAAGTAACGTATACAAAATTTAATACTCAAAGTGCATTTTTATTGCATTCAGTACATTATTATTGAGGGAGGGGGGTGGCGATGAAAATTATGATTGAAAATTGGGTCACCAGTAGTGAAAGTTTGAGAAGCACTGTCTTACTTAATTTATTTATTTTGCAAAAAAGTAGTATACACACAAACTGTAATACTTATGCTATTAATTTGTATGGTTTATAATTAAGATCGCGTATAGTAGCTTTAGCGTCAAAGTGCATTATTATTACATTCAGTACATTATTAATGTATAAGGGGGGCGCGATAAAAATTGTGATTGAAAAGGGGGGCGCCAGTATTGAAAGTTTGAGAAGCACTGTTCTACAGAGTTATGCATTCGACAACTCTAAAGACCAACCGTGAAGTAGGCCTGATCTGTTTAGGTTCCATGTGGGCATGGTATGAACTTTTGTAGAGTGAGGTTGTAACAGGTTCCATTCACGACCTTCTACTAATCCTAAAGTAAGAAATATTTTTCATACATCATTTGATTAAGGATTCTTTTTCTGCAAAGGGACCGTAATTTTATATGAATCAAAATTACTATTTAAAATTAAGGTATCTTAACACGTTGAAATGACCGAATTCTCTCAAAAAAACACATTTTTTGTTTTTTATTTTATTGAATAGAGCTATCTTTTGGCTTTCCAAAACACTCTTTGTTTTGTTTCTACGTTACCTAGAGGTCAAATTATAATCAGTTTTATCAAATTAAAAAAACCGGAAGTGAGCCTTTGATCTACCGGAAGTAGGCATTTAAATGGTTCAAAATCTGTCAAAAATTAGCTTAAGGAGCAGTTTTCTTGGAAATAGTTTTAAATTCCTCTTAAGGAAATAATAGAAACAGTTTATTGTTTTAAAGTGAGTGGCAACACAACATTTCTTCCAATAGTTTGGCAATAAGAGTTTGTGTTTACAAAATTTTCAATCGCTTTTCGATAGCTTTTAGCTCGAGTTATTTGATTGATTTTGCTAACGTTGTCGGTTTTTTTTTCGAAATTTTAATTTTATTATTTAAATTTTGCACACTATTAAGTTATGGCTAATCCCAAGAATCGAAATTCTACTCGTAAATCTAAATTTAAAGGCAATAGATACACTATTAAGAATAACCAATATGAGATCAACAAAAATGTCAGATCTGCACCTACTGCAAGTGAAAGGAAACTTCAAAAGGATTCAAAAATGTCAAATACTGTTGAAAATGAAGATAGGAACGTAATTATTAATTTAGAAATTTTAAGTAATGTGATTTCCTTATTATGCTGTCCTGAATGTTTAGAAAATAAGCTTCAACTTTTGCAAGAATCTGTGTTTGGCTTAGCATCTAATATGATACTAAAATGTAAAAACTGTAACTTTTTAAGCTCCTTTTGTACATCTATGAAAGTTAACAAATTGCACAATATTAACCTTTCCATTGTTTTTGGCTTAAGAATCATTGGAAAGGGACACTCTGCTGCAAGGAAGCTGTGTTCAGCTATCAATGTGAAATCTCCTTCTAAAACAGCTTTCAAGTATCTTGAAAAAAATTAGAGCATGTTTCTAATAACGTTGCATATAAAACTATGAATGAGGCTGCAGCTGAAATCCACGAGAAGAATAATTTTGATGAAGTTGTTCAATGCGGTGTGTCGGTCGATGGAACTTGGCAACGTAGAGGACATTTGTCTTTAAATTGATGTGTTAGTGCTATTTCCATAGATACTGGTAAGGTTTTAGACATGGAAGTAATGTCAAAAATGTGCAGATTATGTTTGAAGAAACATGAAAATAGAATTGCACACGAGTGTGAAAAACATGTTGGGTCATCTGGTGCGATGGAACCGGTTGGTGTGTACCGAATATTCGAAAGATCTGCTGAGACGAGAAAATTGCAATATGTACATTTTATGGCGATGGGGATTCGAAAAGTTTTGATGCGGTTAAAAATATTTATGGTGAAAACAGCGTTAAAAAAATTTGAATTCATTGGCCACATTCAAAAGCGTGTTGGCTCAAGGCTTCGAAAGTTGAAGCTGAAGCAAAAAAGGTCTGGGAGGTCGTGGGAAATTAACTGATAGTTTCATCGATAAACTACAAAATTATTATGGCATCGCTATCAGATCCAATGTGAATAACATAGAAAAAATGCAAAGTGCAGTGATTGCAGCATTTTTTCATTGATGTTCCAACAAAAACCAACCGATGCATGGCCAATGTCCAATTGGACCCGACACCTGGTGCAAATTTCAACGAGCTACATTTGAAGGAAAGATGCATATTGATACTGGCAAGGGACTTCCTCAAAAAATAATTAAAATTATCAAGCCTCATTATATGAAGCTATGTGATAAAGATTTATTGAATAAATGCTTACATGGGAAAACACAGAATGCAAATGAAAGTTTTAATGGCATTCTGTGGAAGTTTATCCCGAAATATATTTTTGTCGAGTTACAAACTCTGAAATTAGGAGCTCACATGGCTGTCATACAATTTAACAAAGGTTTTCGAGGATTGTTAGATGTGTTGAACCAAGCTCAGATACAAGTTGGTGTCAATACTGTAAGCGGTTTTGCCCAACTCGATGAAGAACGCATTAATGAGTCAAAGCGTCATTCATTATCTGAAGTAAAAACTTCCAGAAAAAAAAATAGGTCACGAAAGAAAAGAAAATTAGCCAAAGCTGAGATACAAGAGGGCATAACCTACAAATCAGGGGAATTTTAGGTTTCTGTATGTATAATTTATATTAAAACAACAAAAGTTTAAACTTTAAATCCTTTTTCTCGAAACTGTTTTTTATGTATAATGAATTCACGGTGAGTCTGATAACTCAAAATATTATGAATATATTTCTATAAAACTTTTTGAACCTAATACTTATATTGTTTTCTAGAGTATGTACTAAAATATTTCTTATTGCATACATAGTTTTTGATTTATGGCCAGTTATTTAAATAATGGTCTCATAAAAATGACACATTTCCTATAATATTTACTCGATGAGCTCTAAAATTTTTAAATTTTACTAAAACATTAAAATTTTAGTACATCCTCTAGATAAATGCAACTTATTTGTTTTAGTAATATTTTTACTGATCTAAGTTAATTATTTTTTTCTCTAACTGCTTTGTCGTTTTTCAAAAATATTGCTAAAATTTCCCTTATAATTGGGATTTTTGTAAAATTTAGGCAATTTATTTTAAATATTTTTAGTTAAATATTAGTATTTATTGGTATTCATCCCTAAAAAAGCATTTATAATGTTTTAATATGTTATTTTCAAAAAAAGTACTCCGAACGTGTTCGGATACCTTAAGTGAATTGAGTTAACGAAAGATAAGAGAGAAAGCGAAGTTAGTAATTTAACGTGCTGTAGTTAAAGTATAGAAGAAGTTATATTTGAATTTGCCGTTGTGCCTTTGGAAAGGCATAAAGGACTCTAGTGGATATTGTTGACTTCAGCCGGGTTTATATATATATATATATATATATATATATATATATATATATATATATATATATATTCAGTTATTGATAAGTAGAAATCCTTTTATTATAATTAAAAAGTTCAAGTAGCTTATTGAGATTTATTTAAAAGGATAAAGTAAATATTGTTCGTTTTAAAAATGGCTCGTGCTGTCGCAGGGCATATGGCTTATGAAGCGAGCCTCTATCCCATATCATAAATGGCTCTTCTTTCGGGAAACTCTCATACAAACGTGAGTGGTAGCTCGCTACAAGGTTACTCGATCTCGACAAAGTACGTTATCCATTGCTTGCAGCACTAGCAGCTTTAGAGAGCAAAGTTATTATACAATCCATAAATCACTCAGCTGAAATATAAATATTACTTTTAAATGACAAGCAATGCTTTTTAATACCTGTTCATTGATTAATTCGTTTGTGTGTTCCATTTAAAAATAGTACACTGGTGTGCAAAACTTAAGCACACAAGGAGGGTTTATTGCCATAACTTCACGAAAATTCATCTGAGAGACATGAAATTCAGAAATGAGGGAGAGTATCATGTACGTAAAGGATGACGAAAGCATCGGCGCTGAAAAAGGAATACAAAGCATACGGTATGGAATCAAACAAAAACAAGCTTTATTGAACGCATAGTATCGTCACTTTTGATGGTCTATTCAACAGGAAGAACAACGAGCAGATGTTTCTTAACCCACCAAGCGGTTAGCACGGAAAATTTCGTCATTGTAAAGATACTTAAAAAATGCACTGCACGGTTTTTTTTGCCTTCAAGTAACATTTTAAAAAGTGGATTAGCCGTACTTTTCTGAAATCCTTTCCCCCTATTAAAGGTTTAACATCTTGAAAGATAATTAGGAACGGTGCAAGCAACACAGCAGGACACTGACAGGAAGTTTTATGGCTCGCAGGGAACCCCGTGCTTTGAACCTGGAGCAATCGTAAGAAATCGAGGGAAAATTTCTTTAGACCCCAGGAAGTGTTTGTTTGTTAGCTGGTATTTTAAAAGTTTTGAAAAGTCCCAACGCATAAGTAAAATATGTTACAATTCCCTTTTGGTTTCATATTAATTTGAAACTGTAACAAGTTGGGGCGTGTCAGTGCAATCTGCTATTTTATATAGTTAGACAAATTATCTTTTTTTAAGTATATTTTTTCGCTTCATTTTTCTTATTTTAATCAAAGCTTTCAGTTTTTGAAACATGATTATTTCATTATAAGATGCCAAAAAAAAATTAATAAAACGCCAAAATCTTTAAAATTTGAAATCTTTTCAACTTTCCAACCACGAAAAATGAATAAATTTAAACTTCATCAAATAATTTGAAACATTTTCTTACACTTTGATAAAAATAATAATGAAAAAAACTAATTAAGATCTATAAGTTTTTGTTTTTTTTTAGATTTCAAAGCCCAAGTGTTCAGGAAAGTTTACGTAAAGTGCCTAGTTATATATTGTTACAATACACCGAATTATATTTGAATTTTAGGTGCTTGAACTTCAGTTTACATCAAAGACAACATGAATGAAGATTTTCCCACATTTTGTTTATAACTTGAATGTTTGAATAAATGGTAATCAAAAATATACGGAAACATTTACAGTAGACATTTATGCATATAAATAAACATAAAAATCAATTTTAAATTCGAGTTATTCAAAAACATTCGAATTATTCTTAAAAAATATCTATTTATGCAAAATACCTCAACATTTATCTTTTTTAAAGACTAACTGAATAAGTAATTAAAATCTGGATATTTTTTTTGAGATCTCGACCGTATAAAGCTAGAAATTTTATGTTAGAAATTCCATTTGAAATTTCGAAAAAAAAAGTATCGCGCAGTTAAAAATTATTTACCATAAGTTCTAGCAACTCTTTGAGTATAATATAAATTTCAAATTTTATTATATAGCTTTTTGGTATTTTTAATATTTTTCAAAGATTTCATACAATTCAGTTGAAAACTGCATGGTAAGAGCAAAAAATATACTAAAAAATCGACGAATATACAATAAAGTTTTACATAGAAGGAAAACTGAGAAGCTAAAGCGTAGGAATGAAAAGTTTTGAGAATATCTGAAGTGTAGTTTTCGAAATATTTATTTTAAAGTTCAGAAAATTTGTGTGCGTTATGTTATACTTAATATTAATTAAATGGTTAAAATAATATGTTAATGTAATCGTTTGATGACACATTCATATACTAATAAAAATTATAATGGTCATTGATGCGAATGTCAAGAATTTTATGTAATTTTAAATTCAGACATTAAGATATTGATGTAGAAAATATAAAACGACCATCTAAAATACATGAAAAATGCAGTCTGCTATAAAATAATCTCGACAAACAAAATACGGCATTTTCACTTACTATGGCAGAGCCTGCTTAGTCAGGGGCGATCTGGAAAAACAGAGACGGAACCGCGGTTTTGATGGATGCCGCTCTAGCTTTTAAATCTCTCAGGGAAAAAAATATATAAATTACAAATGCAAAAACTAAGTCTTGTAATTTTCCATACATTTTTATGACAACAAATTGTGGAATTGGCTCCCAATACTTTGTTGTGTTTGACAATATCTAAGGTAACCAACCATACTTTAGATAGATTTGCACTTTTTTTTCGTAACCGTATTTCTTTTAAAATTAATTCGTGCAGCCAAAATACACTTTTTGCACTCTTAAAAATTTATGTAAACTATAACAGTTAATTTTAATTTATGCAACTTGTGAAATGTTCATAACTAACCATTTTTGTCTAAACAGTTTGCAAGAAAAAAAAAGTTTGGACTCCCTCATTCATTAGGGAATAATATAAGATTCTAACATTAAGTTTTATATTTTTAACCGAATAGGGTCGAGTGGGAGTGTATCGTGCTTCCACACCATAGGTCTTGGGTTCTATTAACGGGCTGGGCAAGGTCGACTCTGCCTTTCAACCCCGCTACATTGGGTCGATAAATGAGTTCCAAGCTTGCTTGGGGTCTTAAACACTGAAGGTCTCTCTTCAGACAGACCACCAAATCGGGACATCTGTTCATAAACCTCAGCGTTCAATGGTCACGTGTATTATGATGGGCACAGTAGTTCCTGGCCCTCATGGATTGTTGTGCCACTGAGTTTGAGTTTTAAGTTTGAGGATTGCCTCACTTTGGGGATACCCCTTAGATAAACATGTATTTCCACTCATTTGCAATTAAACATTTTTCCATCAATTACGTTTATTTCAGAAGGAAGTTTGATTTTTCAAATGTATTTGTTTAATAACATGTATATTTGTGTATTATATTAAAATTTTGATCAATCCCAAATTACATGTTTTTTGCTCCTCTAAAAGCTTTTAGGATTTTAGAACTGATCTTACAATCCATATACGTTTTATAGTAGTATATTTAAAAATGATAAAGACATTTTTACGACTGTGTGAGCTTTTATGTCTCGTTTATAAATATAAAAAATTGCATTCAGCTACACTTTTTAAAAAGTATTGAAATAAGTGGAGGAATAGGATATTTACATATTATGAATATTTTTGACTGCAGTAAGATGTATTTATATTTCAGTCTTTTAAAAATTTGAATAGAAGTTGTAAACCATTTTGCGAATAGTTTGATATTGAATATAAACCCATAGGCTGTTTAATATTGTAAAGTGTTTTATTTTGATACCAGCACACATTAAAATAAGGCTCATTTGCAGTTATATGATCAGCTTTAGTGATATTTAAATTTTAAAAAATAGTCTACACGTACGAAAACATTCTTTCAAAACAACACCACATATCATTCTATGTCCTCCATACAGCAGGAAATATTTGTGTATACTCAAAAAATTTAATACAGGATACATTTCAAAATGTTAAAATTGTTTTTAAAAATTGGTATGGATACTTTGTGGAAATGTCGGTTAACTTCACTGAACAAAATTGTTTTAAGTGTACTGCTTTGAAAGACAAAATTAATTAGGGAGGACTTTTCTCACAATAGAATTTGTAATGACTGAATTGTGTGAAAATGTAGTTATCGATGTGTGACATTTTTCCTTGTAATAAAAGAAACAGAAAGATAAGAAATTAAACTTGAGTAGAATATGGTTAGAAGTACTGTCATGCGCATTTGAAGAAGTATATCCCCCATTTAAGTTAAAAATTATTGACTGAATGTGTGTTATGTCCATCACAAATGCCGATGTAGAAAAGAAATTTTTATTTAATAAAAGAAGTTTGAAAAGGAGAACACTAGGAATGAAAATTTAGATTTTTTCCGAAAAATATTCGGTTAACATAAAAAAATCATTTATATGATTTTAATTAAAATAAATTAAAAGTATTGAAATCTTTTTTTATGTTATTTTAAATTAAAAATATAATTGAATAGAGAAAGATCGGTTTTATTTCATAAATATAATCATAGTATGTATATCACCGTATGCACCATTTATTGTCTTATTGTTTAAAAAAAGAGATAGGGCCTTCGCTCTTTTTACCTCATTACTTTTTTAAAAACAGGAAAGTGAGCGCGTTTTTTACTCTCATATTCAAAAATGAATACAGGATGCTTTTTTCTGGCTCAAAGCGCAATACCAATATATATATATATATATATATATATATATATAATTATATATATATATATATAATATATATATATATATATATATATATAAATATATATATAAATAATATATATATATATATATATATATATATATAAATATTATATATATAAATATAAATATTATATATATATATATAATATATATATATAAATATTATATATATAAATATTATTTATATATATATATATATATATATATATTTAAAAAATGACAGAAAAATAAATTTTGTTTGAAGAAAATATAATTATTTTTCAACTTATAACACACTATTTATTTCCTATTTTCCACCCTTCATTTTGTTTTAATTTTACTGTGACTAAACATATAGGGGAAATGACTTAGTTGCACTACAACTTTCAAACAAGATTGCCCAAGGCAACTTGACAGCTAGCTGTAAACGATTGATTTTTTGGTTCTTACTTTACAAAGGGACCGAACTGAGTCATAAAATTGTCCCCGTTCGACCTCCCAAGTTTTAAAAGGGGAAAAGGAAAGAAGTCTCTTGCATTTTTAAAGCGAATGGCAAAATAAGAGTAAACTCTTTCGGAATAACTTTTAAGGAGGAAGCTAACCACTCAGAGGGTTAATATGGTATATGCCCTCCCTTCACTGCAATGGTTGCTTCGCACCATCTCCGCATACTCAGAACCAGCTGGTGCAACATTTCTTGCGGTAGGCGTGCCCATTCTTCAATCAGCATCTGTTTGTGTTGTTGGGTGTTCTCCGGATGATGTATGCGTGCTGCAAAATGTCTCCCCAAAGCATCCCACACATGTTCGATGGGATTTAAATATAGGGAGTACGCTGACCAATCCATTCGAGTGATATCTTCACTTTCCAGCAGCTCCTCAACAGCAAAATCCAATGTGGCGTGCATTGTCATCCATAAAAATGAAGTCTGTGCCAATAGCACCTCGGAACAGACGCACATGGGGAAGAAGTACCTCCTCACAATAGCGATCTCCGGTTACAGACAGACCCGGTTCCCCGTTTAGCATAATGCCTCATCAGACAAGAGCTCCAGGACCACCGTAATGGTGTCTTTCCTTGATGTTACTGGTATAAAACCGTGTCCCGATCTCTCTCCAAATCAAAACGCGTTGAGAATCGCTTCTGGTACTGAACCGACTCTCATCCGTAAAGAGGACACGACTCCATTGACAGTTGTCCAGTTTCTGGGCACTCTGCACCACTGTAAACGGTGGCGTCGGTGGTCAGCTTTCATCGGGAGGCAGCGTTCAGGACGGCGGGTGAATAGGCCCCCTTTGTGAAGGTGGCTGGCCACAGTAAACTGCGACACTTGTCGCCCCGTTGCTGTAGAGAGTTGCTGAGCAATGACGCTTGCTGACTGCCGTCGGCCTCTTTTCGCCTGCAGGATGATATATCGGTCATCCCCTGCAGTTGTCGTACGGGCGGCCACCACCAACCTTTCTAACTGCTGTACCTGTGGTTTGGAACGCTTTCCAAGCGCGCGAAACGACACTCTTGTTGATTCCGAACTCTGAAGCTACACTGGGGATGGTACGCCTCTCCTCCAGCTTTTCGATCATTATTCCATGTGTGAAGTCGTCCAGGTGATTTCTTCTAATCATATTTCACGAACTGACTCACTGGCACTTGCAGCGAAAATGTTGAATTGCGTCTGCGTCCTTCATTTTATTTTACTGTTGAACAGCACGCGCCGACATAACGCGTTTTGCGTACGCTTCTCACGTTTCATTCCTGATATTTGCATACGCATGACGTTTCTACTGACTTACGTGTTCACTGTACTGATCTCCAGACCTCTCCATTTCTGCAATTTCATGGTTATCTGCTTAATTTTTACATTGTTGCTTAAGTTTTGCACACAAGTGTAATATAGACCAAGAAAGCCAAAATTGCTATATTTTCTCAAGTAACATTGACAATATATCGAAAAGCTGTAAAACCCTCTAGAAAAAGCATAAAAATCATTTGAAAGAGATCTAAAGACAATTTGTTGTAAACGTAAGGAATATGTAAAGTTATTATATGGGGAAGAGAATATTAACTGAAAGCAAAGTTTTTTTCGTAATACCTGGTTTATTTATACCACTAGAATAAAAATACAATCGAGACGATTAATTATTGACATGATAAAGGTACATGAATCGAAGGAAAAATATTTTTTTTTATTGCAGAAATACTTACTTAAAACAACTGGCTTATCGAGAAAATAATATGGTAAATATTCATAAAATGTAATAAATATATAAAACGTCATAGAAACTTTTCAGAATTACAAAAATAAATCAAGAATTTAAAACTTAAAATAATTAAACGACATGTTGTCTAAATATAGCAATTTTAATGTCCCAATTTTTTATATATTTTTATGAGTTTGTCTTTATACTGTTACACCCTAAATCCAACACTAATGCTTTGTAGGCTTCAAATCCTATTATCTAAAATCGATAAATGTTATACTATAGAAACAAAATGGCTGTGGACGACGACCTCACAATTTTGCGCCATGGGTGAATTGAGATCAGTACCTGTGATGTTCATGAACTTATATACCGTCTGGTCTTTAAACAGCATCATGACTGCAGTTAAACATTGCTGGGAATAAAGTTCGTGGCCACGGTCACTCCGAGCGTTCAAAGCCTCTTAAGCATAAATCCAGACGCAAATGAAAATGAAAATATCGAATTAAAGTTTTCATCAACTGTCCATGTTTCAGAATTACGAAATAATTACTAGTAATATTCATTTTTCTTCTAAGGGGGATGGTAATACATAAACATTAATTAAATTTATGAATATTTCCATTTTGTGGATTCGTCACAGTAAAACAAAAAAATGTAATGTTGCGAGAACTGTATGCATGCCAGGCATAGATGAATTTTAAAAGTATCCAGTATGTCTTTTGGATATCTTTTATTAATTCATAAAATTAGAATTCTAACGAGCACGTGTGACTTGCTATAGAGAGGGTTGATCGATTAATTATTAACGTCGCAATTCGAAGCTATGGAAGAACTTTTGGCAACAGACCTCGTTATTTTGAGCCTCAGTCAGGTGACTCTATGTCACTTCAGCTAGCCAACACACCAATGTTAAGACTTTGAGCGTCTACAGGTTTAACGTGGCATATTGGCGTCCTGCATAGTGGATCTTTAAGATCCACTATGCAGGAACCTTGATTTTGCAAATACCTACAAACAATTTTTTTTATAATTATTTTGTGTCACTTAGATTAGAATACAAGTATAAAACTGTTTTCAAAATGTTCTTATAATAAAAAAAAATATTTAATTGCAAGAACTTGGCAAAAAGGAACATAGAAAATTACTATATTCAAAACATTTTCCTTTTATGAAAAATGTTTCCATAGTAATATTTTGTATATACATAGCTAAGACATCTCCAGAGAGCCTGTACTAGGATTTTTGAAAAATTTACATTACCTTAAAAGTTACTACCAATTCAAATAATAATTGGTGTGTTTTTGCTAAAATCTGTTCACTGTGATGTATCAAAATATGGATAAATCCACTACTAATTTTTATATTTAAAAAATCCTATTTCGGGCTCTGTATAGAGGTCTGAGCTATAGACAGGCAAAACATTATTATTGTAGAAGCATTTTTTATAAAAGGAAAACGTTTTGAAAACAAATTATTCTATGTTCATTCTTCACCAAAATATTGCATTTAAATAACATTCTATTGTAATAATATTCAGAAAACTTTCTTATATGTGCTTTCTAATCTAAGTGATACTAAATATTAAAAAAATATATATTTGTTTGTAGGCTTATGCAAAATCATGATTCCGTAGTTCCGTAGTCAGATACCTTAAGAAAACCAAGACTTGAACAAACAACTCGTCAGTAACAATGCCAGTCACTTTCATATCAATGCATATGGCGTTCAAAATAGTTACCACATTGGATGAGTAATGCTATACTATTGCTAAAATTACTGGTAAAAATAGCTGTTGGATTGTTAAAAATAATTTCTAATTATTAATGTTGTTGCTAAGTGATAGTTTAGCTGTAATATTTAATGTAAATAGGACACACATGAGAATTTAAATACATTATGTAAGTATTTATATTATTCATATTCATTTTCAACGTTATACTCGAGTCTTGGCTGTACTAAAACCTAACGTATATCAGGGCTAAATTACGTTAAATCTGTTAGGGTTCAAAACTCAAGTTTGCAAGTCGAGAATATGAAGAGAGAAATCTGAATGTCGTCTCTCTCTCTTGACCGCGTAGATCAAGGTATAAGATTCATTGTCATTAGGTCTCGTGTTACTTGTAATGCAACATAAATAAGCTAATCGATCATTCAACAACATATTTCTTCAGATGAAACTTAAAACATGCCCATTGAATATGACGTATTGTTGTTGAATGACTAAACTTTAAAAAAACGTAAATAAAATGTGAATTTTTAAAAAATGATTTAATTAATAAAAGGAATATGCATAACTATTTTATTTTTAGCATATTGTGTAAAACAGAATTTCACATAGAAAAGCATTTTAACCCTTTATGTACCGCATTATGATTTACTGCAGTTTTTTCCTGCAATATTTTTTTTTAAAACACAACATTGAAAAATATAAGGGATATACATAAACAAAATACTCAACTTCGGGAAATTTAGTCTATTAGACTATACTAATTAAAGAATACTAATTAATTAAGGCTATGCTATACTATACTATACTATACTATACTATACTAATTAAAGATATTCAACTGTAAAATTAATTATACACACTGTTTACTTAAAATAAGTAGTCAAATCGTTTTCTAAGATCTTCATTAACATACAAAAAAAAAAAAATAAGACACATTTTGACATTGTCATTTTTGTCCGGAAAAAATAGTTAATCTTCGCAATCCGCTGAAAGCGTCATCAGTTGAAAACGCAAATTCTGATATAAAACTATCCGCCTTCACCGCTAAAATAATCATCATAGAACCCGTGCTGTCATATATCCTGGAAGAGTGGATTTTAAAGAATACTCTTACTAACAAGGAGAGGGCACGACTAAGGAAATTCATTTGGGGTCGAGACTTGGTGTAATAGCAGTACTCTTTAGGGTGTTCAACCTTCAACGTAATTTTGCCAAATGGCCAGTCAATTCGGAGCAAAAAGTCTTTGAAATTCATGCTTAGGTTTTATAAAATTAAATTTCAATTTCCTACAATGATTTTGTAGCCTGGTTGATATATCGTCTGCATACTATGCGCGAGCTCTGGGTTTGATTCATCGATCAATTTTTTTCATTTAATTATTTTTAACATTAAATAAACTTATTTATTAAAGGTTTATTAAATATTAAATGATATTTTATGTAATTATTTTGTATTTTATAAAGTAAAAAAATACTGTAATTATATAAATATTTATATTAAACAAATTATAAATATATTTTTTATATTAATAAATAATATTTACAATAAAATATATAATAAATACTAAATGATATTATACATAAAAATTAGTTACCAATAGTTTTATAATGTGAAATTAAATATATTATAAATAAAATATTGTATATAATATAAAATAAATTATAAAGTATATTATATATTATTAAATTAATTATTTTATAATTTTATAAAACATTTAATAAGTCTTTTTTGAATAAATTTAAATAATTTAAAAAAAAGTTTATTTAAATAATTTTTAAAAATTAATAAATATTTCAATAATAAATAATGCATTTAATAAAAATTAAAAATCATTTCAACAATAAATAATACATTCAATAAAAATTAATAATCATTTCAACAATAAATAATACATTCAATAAAAATTAATAATCATCTCAATAATAAATTAATAATCATTTTAATAATAAATTAATAACCATCTTAAAAATAAATTAATAATTTTAATAATAATTCTTATTAATAATAATTTTTTGAATTATTTAAATTATTAATTATTTAAATTAATAATTATTTTAATTAATTTTTTCACTAATTATTTTAAATAATTTTAATTAATAATTATTTTAAATAATTTTAATAATTAGTTAAATTATTAAAAAAATAATTAATAATTATTCTAAATATTTTTATTAAAAATAATTTTACTAATAATAATTTAAATAATAAAGAACTAATTTAAATAATAAATTTATTTAATTGTTCTTACTTTATAAAGTACCAAATAGTTACATAAAATATCATTTAATATTTAATAAACCTTTCATAAATAAGTTTATTTTATTTCAAAAATAATTAAATGAAATGAAAAAAAAATTGATCGATGAATTGAACCCAGAGCTCGCGCATAGTATGTAGTCGGTATATCAACCAAGCTACAAAAATGTTAGAGGAAAGTAAAATTTAATTATATAAAAGCTAAGCATGAATTTCAAAGGCTTTTGACTCCGAATTGACTGGCCATTCGGCGGAATTACATTGAGGGGTGAACACCCTAAAAGAGTACTGCTATTACACCAAATCTTACCCCAAATGAATTTCCTTTGTCGTGACCTCTCCTTCTTCAGTATCGTCAGAGTATTCTTAAAAATAGTTATTATATGTAATTTTAAAGTGAGTGTTACTTACAAGTACCATCGGTAGATAAAGGGTAAAAATCAGAAAAATATTATATATCAAGGCAAAAAATTAGTATCAGACAATCCATCATTTTGGGTCTAAATATAATTTACTTACCATTTTGAAGCCCTGTGTACAATTTCTATATTTAAATGTTGCAATAACTGTTGTTAGGTATAAAATTTTTCGCTAGACGTAATTTTAATTTAAATTTTATTTGTTTCGAAAATGTGCTAGGAGTCCTTAGAGACTTTTTTTTACTTATAAGTCTAGCAGCTGCAAGCGAATATCTGCTTCATTGATAAAAAAATCTTACTATTTTTCATTAAATCCAATACTTGTAGTGTGTCCAAGGGTATAAATTTTAGAGTTACTGCCAAACTGTCTGGAAAGAATTATAATTGATCACTGCCAGTATTGAAATTTTAATTGATGATCCATCACACATTCTATATAAAGCAAATTTTGAAAGAAAAAAAATGAGAAAATGTTTCAAATGTTCGTTAGAACATCGATTACATACATACATATTTTGCGTTGGTTCTTCGTAGCTATATTTCTTTAAAAACTTCATTTAATTCAATACCTATCTAAAAAAATATATCACATTTTAATTAAATGTGGGAAAATGCGTTTATAAATTTTGACGTTAATATAGACATATTTATTATATAATTTTTACATGACACTCACAAAATTTTTAAATTTGAAAATTTGAAATAAAAATGTTAGGTGGTTATTTAAATGTGAGCCGTGTAAGATAATGTAGCTTTGATTTCGTGAAATATGTAATAAATCAACTTACAAATACTAGGAATATTATTTTTTTTTTCTAAAACGACATATAGCCAGTCATTTACTTCTTAGTGATGACATAATTTTAATTATGTTTGTAAAACTCTCGAGTTCATATATTTTCTTATAATTATTAATACTGATGTTTCAACGAAGCAACTATGAAATTTGTATTGAAATATAAAAATGCACATATGATTTTAGTATAACAGATTATTTACTGCATGTGAATTGACATGAAATTAGGGAAGTTATTGTTGTTGCGGTTTAAATCTTTATTCAGTGTTCCTGATATTCTGCTAAAATTTCTACTGAAGTGTTTTGAATCATACAAACAAAACTCAAAACTTCTAAATAGAGATTTTTTCCATAAAATATTAAAGTATATTTAATAAATTATATGTTACAATCACAGGGCCTGATCTAGCAGTTTTGCCACCCCGGACAAAAATAGAAAATGCCGCCCACAGGAAAATATTATAATTAAAAATGATAAATTATTCACACAAACAAACACTGAAAAAATTTGAGTAGCTCTTGGGAACAAAAAGGCAGCATAACATATATATATATATATATATATATATATATATATATATATATATATATATATATATATATATATATAAGAAATAATTCCCTTTAGCATCCTTTTAATCAACTCTTTTAATAATATTTAAATAAACTTTAATTATTTGGTTCAAAACTAACGCCCTAATCTTAATCGAAATCTACTAGTATCCGAAATCCCTTTTCCGCCCATTTAAACCAATCAAAGTTCTTATTACAAAGGAGTCACGCGATTGTCACTACCGGTATATAAAGCGAACATATTTGTGATCACTCTCTTTGTCTTTGTGTTTGTCATGTGAAATGTCGCTGCTGCTTGTCGTTTCTGTTATATCTATCTGTTTTCATGTTCTTCCCAAAAAGATGTGAAATATCAAGTCAAAACCGAAAAATACTGAGAATATAAGACCATTCATTGAAGGATATATGAGAAATTAAAATTTAAAAAATGTGGATGATGCAGTATTATAAAAAATGCTGACTTAAGGCAACTTATATATAAAATAATGCATAAAAATATGGGGGTGAATATGTTTTGTGGCCAGCCAACCTTCTCCCTTTATGCTAATGGTACTGAGCAAAAACATATTGAAAGTAATAGATAGAATGCCTAAATCCATTACAGTATAAAGATAACTTACCTAAAAATTGCATTTAAAAATTCAGAGCTGGCTCTAAATCTGAGTGCAATAAATAGGTTATTGCGAGATTCTGAACCCAAATGCAAATTCAAGGCATGGGAATGGCTGAATTGTAGCACTTAACAAAAGTATGAAAAGAATAGAATTAAAAATTTAAAATAGAGTTTGCAAACTATGATAACTTTAGTGACAGTAGAGTTATATATGAATTAAATAATAATAAGTAATTTTATCTAATTTTAGAATATGTAGGTAACTATAGATAGGAAGTATGATAAATTTATAGTTATAAACTATTATTATTAAAATGAATTTTAATCCTTACTTTTTAGAATATCTTTATTCAAATAACTATTAATAAATTAATTGCGTATTTCTGAATTAAGAAATGCATAGTGAAATGTTTATAGTTTTTTTTTATTTTTTCTGATTTTTTTAAACTAGAAATTAATTCCATTGTATGTAATTAATAACACTATTTCTGAATATAGAAGCATGTTCATTACTCTCCCAATGAGGAACTTTTACAATATATATATATTGAAATTAAATTCTTCTCTTTTATTATAAATATTAGTAACTATAACATTGTATTTTAATTTGATATGCATATCAAGAAAACTTTCTTCATTGTTGTTACTATTTGTCTGTATTAAATTAAGATATTGTGGATAAAAACTAGTGTTAGGTTTAAAATTGTCTTGCTTGCCAAAAATGATTATGTCATCTATATAACGATAAATGTAATATTCATGATTATTAATAAAACTATTTTCAAAATAATGTAAATAAAAATTGGCAAAAAGTTTCTAGCAGGGCCACCTTGTGACAAACCTTTAATCTGTTGATAATATATACAGTTACATTATAATATATATATAGTTCTCTTTAAGTAGAGAGCCAAATCTATCATAATTAACATTTTTAAATAAATTATCTTTTATGTAATTTTACAAGTTTATTAATCATATCATCAATATTAATAGAGTTAAAAGATCTTCAAAATCTAAACTATAGACTGAAGAAATCTTTTTATTTTTCATATGCTCAATATTTTCTTTACTACTTTTAAGAATGGCTGTGAAATTAAGATTATTTATTGAATCTTGTAATATTTCATGGAGAATTTTGCCTGATTTGCTGATATTTGTATTAAATCCAATAGTAACTGTCATAAATTTGACTGGGTCTTTATGAAATTTAAGAGTAATAAATATATGCGGAAGTTTTTAATTATTATTATTATAATTCTTAATTGCTTAGAAAAGCCAAAATGCGAATTTTTATTTCTCTATCAGAAACAGATGACTTAATAAATTCTGTATTATTATCAAAATATATATTTGCTGATTATTAAACTATAATAGTATTTACATATGAAGGCAAAATTTCCTGGCACTTTATCAACATAAACTATAATAAATTTATTTTGCAGTTTCGAATCTGATGTATTTCTAATATCTTTAAAATATATTATTATCTGTATCAAAGTTATATTTATTAAGATGTTGTGTGTAATATTACATTTGAATTATGTGAATGCCTCTATAGGCATACTATCTTTAATAGTTAATTTTTAAATGAATTGTGCTCAATATCATTATATAACAAGAATTATTAAAATTTGATTATTATTGGAAATCTCATTAGTCTAAAACCAGTACCTTTATTCATTAAATTTCTGAGATTATTGTCTTTTATAATACAGAGGTCACCAGTAATAACATGCTGATGTTGTTTCTCTATGAATTCTTTAAATTCATTACAATTACATATTAAGTTTTCCTGATTTATAGGCACATTTTAGTTAAAAATTGATCTATCTATTTTTTATTGTATTAAAAAGCTTTTTGAATAGTAATATTTTAAGCTGGGAAAGATGACATATATTTTTTTTAAAAATGCTAGAAAAATTAATATTATCATACGATTTTTATTTATATATAATAATATACGATATTCTACTTGGTAAGCTTTATTTACATTGACTTGTATGTTATAGTTTATGCTTCAAAAGAGTGTGATTGTCTTTATAATATGCGGAGTAGGACATTCTTTTATTTTATCTGAATTTAGTACATCTTCTGTAATAAATAATTCTGTCTTACTAAGTCCAAACATGAAATATTTAACGTGTTTTATGTTAAAATTATCATTGAAGCTCTCTTTTACAAATATTTATAATACTATCTGTAAGTACTTTTTTGTCTCTAAATCTTTTAGTTCTAGCCCCTCTATTTTTTCTTTTATTTGTTATTTTATTAATCTCATTATTGTGTAATAGTAATCTTGAGAATTTTGTTTAATTGCATTTGGAATATGTTTTCCTTTGTATATATATATATATATATATATATATATATATATATATATAAGTGAATACAATTTTAAGTCAAACACAAAATAATTTGAAATTAAGGACATCATTGAATGTTATTATTTCAAACAAGTAAAATGTAAGAGAATGAATCTCTCATATTTCAGCATGTCAATTTCTTTTTGGATGTCACAAACGTTTATTTTAACTTTAAATAACTACACTCAAGACTAAAGTAAAACATATCCTGTGACTCTCCATCTCTAAAAAAATCTTGCTGCCCTTGAAAAGCTGATACCAGACATCGTATGGGTGAAAGGAATGTCCGTTGTAACCATACTCCGGGGCGGGGAATAAGTTCCTAGTGAAAAATGTGTAAACTAGTTTAATTTCATGACTGACCGTAGTTTAATTTCATGACTGACCGGGAACTCTCGCATCGAACTCTTAAGTTTCAACATAAAAGAAAGCTGATAGCAAATATACAGCTAACAAAATATGGAAGTAGAATACGTTAAATGAAGTACCAAAGTCACACCCAATAATATTTCAGAATTTTTTTTGAAAATTTTTAGCAACAACAAAAAAATGTTTTTCTAATTTGATTCAAATGTCGTCCATAAAAAAATTTACGGTATCCGACAACGTTCGGAATCGTAGTTTTAAAAAAGCGCATTAATGGATAATTTTCATGACATTTAGTGTCACTCAGATTAGAATATATGCATAAAACTGTTTTAAGGAGATTTTGACAAAAACAATTTATTTAAATATAATATTTTGGCAAAAAATTAAATAAGAATAATCTTTTTTTCGAAATGTTCTCCTTTCGTGAAAAATACTTCTATTATAATAATATTTTGCCTGTATATAGCTCAGATCTCTCCACAGAAGCGCAACTAGAATTTTTGAAAAATTCACATTATTTTCATAGTTACCTACAATTGAAATAATTATTGGCGTTTTTTTCTTAAAATTGCTCCCCTCTGTTGTCGTAAAATATGAATAAACCCACTTCTAAGTTATATATTTCAAAAATTCTAGTTGAGCCTCTGTAGAGAGGTCTGAGCTATATACAGGCAAACTATTATTATAATAAAAGCATTTTTCACAAAAGGAAAACATTTGGAAAAAAGATTATTCTAAGTTAATATTTTGCCAAAATATTATATTTAAATACATTTTTTTTATCAAAATGTCCTTAAAATAATTTTATGTATATATTCTAATCTAAGTGACACTAAATGTCATGAAAATTATCCATTTATGCGCTTTTGCAAAATTACGGTTCCGAACGTAGTTGGATACCTTAAAAGTACTGAAACTTATTTTTAAAAATACAAATCACCATAACACGCCCAGCAACCGATATATATATATATACCAGTTTATGTTATTTTTATTACGGAAGGGAAGAGAAAAAGTTGTCTAGACACCTAAGCACCTATCAAGTTCTATGTATAAATTTACCAAACCATCCATCTTGGAATTTAGATATTGCTTTTACCTAGAGTTTATATATGTCTATAAAGGAAGTTTTTAATTCAAATTAACTTTTATTTCGGAATTATTCTTTATTGCTGTATAACATTTAAAAGTAATAAAAATTAAGTGATGTTTTAGAATATTTTGTTTATTTGTAAAGTAAAATATCTTTTTCACGATTTTCTTCCACGAAATAAGCCCTGAATATTTTCTTGATTAAATCAGTAAAGATAGACAAACATAACTCGATAACAAAATAAAATACAAAAATTTAATTATATTAACGATTTTAACCAGTATTAATTTTTGTTGCATGCGTCAGAGAGAGAGTTTACTATTAACTATAAAAGTGTTGAAAGAAGAAATTTCTTTCTAATCTCTGGAGTAATTTATTGAAATGTTCTAAATGATTTATTTTCCTCCTTGATTTTTTATTTTCCTCTTTGTCGCATTAACTTTTGTCAATGACAGAGGACAGAAAACAGTACACAGAAGAATTTATCTAAATATTAAATTAATCCTTATTCATTATTCTTATTCAAACTAAAATAATAGAATTATCGATAGTTATTCAAATGCTAAAATTATATTGATTTTAGCTGTAACATTTCTATAATTTAGTTAAATTTAAGATTTAAGTTTCGTATCACATTCCATTTATATAGTCCATTATTTATTTCCAGCTTATAAAGTTTAATTATTTTTCAAACTATTCAGGAAGTTTGAGGTCATTTGCAATTATTTTAGCCTAATATCACAAACACTGAGTAGCCAAATTATTAAGACACCCATTCTTCTCTAATGCAATACTGGATCAGCTTTTTCCCTTATTACTGCACTGCATGGATTATTCTTAGCATAAACACTATGAGTAGATGGTTGGTGGTATGCGAAATTTGAGACTATAACCGATGATTTGCACTTTTCAATGCCTTCATATTGGAAGGTACTGGATCCAGTTTCCAGATGCCCCGTTTAATCTCATCCCACAGATTTTCAATAGGATTAAGATGTGGTGATTGCGCAGGCCAACTAAGAAATTAGAAGTTTCTGTCATTTTCTTTAAATCATTTTGTTACAATGTCAGCCGTATAACAGGGCTCATATTTCTGGTAAAATAATCCATATCTGGTAGAGTAATTTATAAATGTAAAATGATGTACTTAATCTGCCATAACACTTAAATTTACTTGGAAATTCAGACGTTCTTCCACATGAATCAAGATACCCATACAATGCCAAGAACAACAACCCACAAACCATAATATTGTACCCGCGAGGTTGAAAAGTTATGGGAATGCAAATGGGGCTCATATTTCCATTTTGTTTTTTCCATATTCACATCCTGTGATAGACATGGTGTAATTGAAAACCTGATTCATCAGACTACATAACTTAATTACAGTAATTTATAGTCCAATGTTTGTATTTCCTTGAGAACTAGAGACGTCTGTTTGTGTTCAGGCTGAAGTTTCCAAAAAGGACATCAGCTGCCATAGACTATTCGGTGTACAGGCGGTAGGTAGCTCGTTTAGAGACATTCGCAAATGCTCCTTGATTAAAATTCCCCACAATTTGAATTTTGTTTTGGTCTTCTATTCCTGCGTTTATCTAACTTTTATCGCCACGGTCAAAGTTTGATAATTTTACCACTCCCCACTGGGGGAGGGGGGTATTGCTTCTATTCAATAATTTTAATTTAATTGCATTTAAACATACCTTCTCAAAATGAAATACAGTTACATCAAAAAATGAATATAAAGTGATTTAACACATTTTATTTCTCTGAAATCTAAATTAATGGTAACCCTAAGTTACTTTCTTTGCTACGAGAATGTTCTATTCAGGAGCAGAAGGAGACAATGACACCCGAAGTGGGTTGCTTATGTCCAGTTTATTCTGTTGCTTTATTTTGGCTGTTGTCATTGCAGAAAATGTGCTGTACGCAAATAGGCTGTCGGAAATGGCAAAAAGGATTTAAGTACTGTGATGGGAATCTTAGGGTATTCCTGCATGACTTTAATATAGAACACCGGTACAAATGTTTAGAAAGTAATTTTAAGGCCGACATCCCTTACAATATCCAGCAGTTAATCTTCTTGCACAGATATGCAAGATTCACCTGTTTTGTTGACAAATGGGTAGCGGATCCATTCCTTAACAGGACGTGGATTTTCGTGATTGAGAAGTACCACACGAACTTCTCCGTAAACAAAATACAAATAATTTAATGTTTCTCGGGCAGCCCGGTTCCATTTGATCCATGGACTGGCACCGGCCTGCGGTCCTGGGGTTGGGAAGCCTCTTTTCTATTGGATTGAACAATTCCCTTTGAAAGCGACCATCAGTAGCCTATGATGACCACAAGACTGACATTGAGACCCGATTTTCTGCTTTAGACTCCATTCTCTGTAAACTTAAATAACTGCTGTTCTTGAGAAGTCCACAAATGAAACCGTTTTGCTGATACTGGTTTCTGACGATTCAAACACCAGCAATCATCCCACGCTCAAACACTGGTAAATCAAATTTTGTCTATTTTTTCACAAACAATGCAGTGTAAATGATACTTCGCTCTATTCCTGCCTTCCATATTAATAGCTATCTCTCCTTCTAGTATAAGAAGGAGATATTTAATAAGTGAGCCTTCTAGTAAGTGAAGTTATAGCTAAACTCCGTATAAGTGCCAAGTGGTCCTAATAATTTGGTCACACACACTCAATGCATACAAATCTAATATATATATATATATATATATATATATATATATATATATATATATCGTCGGTCTAATTATCAGACTGCGTAACTTCATCTGGGATGCTAATTTGATACAGTAGGGTTAGGCGCCAAGTTGTTGCTTATGTTCACCAAGATAGGCGATAATATTACAATATGGTTTACTTTGATATTTTTATCGTGCGATAATGTGGTTGCCATCGGGATAACGTATATTAGTGTTAGTTTTTTTGTTTTGGCTTTTTTTTCGTGGGATCTCTGCTCAACAAAAGTAATACATTGTTACAATTTTTGTGTAAGGAAAGCTTAAAATAGTGTAAATAATTTATATCTGGGAGTGTAATACATTAATATTACATTCTGTTGCATTTATTTTACGTTAAAATCTTGCCTCAACCTCTCCTTTCGAAATCTAGTTTTATTATGAAATAAAAAAAGTATGATTACACTGATCGAGGAATAAATTAAAAGCGTAGCGCGCACTAAGGCATGGCGTAGACAAAATAAAAAGATTAAGGAATCGCGCCAAAAAGCGCTTGACGCGTTGCACTCCTATATCAAATCAGTTACACCGGTGGAGTTACGCAGTCTGATAATTAGGCCGACGATATGTGTGTGTGTGTATTCTACTTTCACTTACATTTCCTTTAATACATTCTTTTAAACTAAACAAATAAATATAAATTAGTTCTTGACATTAAAAAGTAAAGAAATGACTGAATTTAATTAGAGGAGAATTTCGCAGTAAAGTACTTTATCATACGATATTAAAATTATAGAGTTTGCTAATCAGATTAATATAAAAAAATAAGCTTACGTGTATTTTTAAACTTTTTAAAAAGAAAACAAATGAAAATAAAAAAAATCTTACGTTAAGAATAACAGAAAATAAATGGAGAAAAATGCAATTCATCATTTTCTAGTGAATTTACTTAAATATTTATTCATTCTTTGAATACTTACATAAAATAAAAAGGCTATTCAAAACTTATTTAAATCTAGATTATTAGTGCGATTGAGAAAGAAAAAAATATTTTGTGCATGAACAACTGCAATTTGTTTCTTAAAAATACTATCATAATAGAAATATTTCATATAAAAAAGAAGAAAAATAGATTCACTGTGTACACTGTATAAAGAGAATAAGAAAAAAAAATTCTAGAGTATCAGTGTTTCCTGTGGATGTTTATTGCTATGTATTTAGCTCTGATAAAAAAATAAAAGCATTTTTTTTCCTACGAAGGAATATTTATACATTCGATGTAATAAATTTTCAATTTTTTTTGACAACCAACTTTAGAACAGTTATTACAAGTCTTAGCCCATATATCAAAATAAATATCATTTCAGGCGCAAGATTTACTACATTCATAAAATGTAGCATGTATTGCCTAAATTTTTTTAACTTTTGTAATAGATAGTTTTATGTATTGCTTGAACGTATTACCTTAACACTCTATCATACGTTTCAACTTAGATACTAAATTACAACTTGGATAATAAAATTAAGTAAAAAAATAAATACCTGAGCCTTAACTTTTTCCATTTGAAAATATAACTTCCATACAGTCATTATTTTAGGAATAGAGTATTAGAATACAAGTTTACAATTATTCTATAGATTGTTTGAGGAGTCATAGTTTTCATTTATTTTTGCAAAAATAAAAATAATTTCATCCGAAAAATATGATCCAAATATCGTTTTTTTTTATTTAAAAATTATGAAGATTTTTTTTCAAAAAAATATGTAGTGCATTTCAAAGAGTCTTAAATGAAAAAAGAATTATGAAAATTTACATAAGTAAAAGTGTTGGTTAAAGAAGAACATCAAAGTTTTAAAAGTGTTTTTCAATTAAGTAGAATGCTTTGATAAAATTGATAAGAAAATGCTGACAAGTTAATTTAAATGGTAAATTCTTTTCAATGCAATTTATCACAAATTTTATGAAAAACGCATGGAGATTTTTTAGCAAAAATATTTATTTAACATTCTCTTTATTTCACCTGAAACCTTGATCATCATTATTATACAATTAACACGAAGTAATTAGAATTGCTAATGCTCCAAAAAGTAATATTTTTAGAGCATTATGTCAACGTTTCTATGAAACTAAAGCTTAAACTCAAATCGCCAAATTGAAATTCTGGGTACGTTAATGGATGTAAAAATGCCGTCAAGAAAGAAAAAGAAATAGTTCCCTGCATTTTACTTACATTGATTGACTGATTTATTAATGCATCTAAAAAATTTAAGAACGTTACCTAGTTTGAAAAAAAAATTGAAAATAATTTTATAAATTGACTTTAAACTTTTATTCACACACAAATAACTTTTTCGCAAGAAATGAAGATAATTTTTGAATACATTTTGCGGATCTTCCATCACTGATTTCTGCTAATTATTTTCAATTACAACCATTTAAACTTCATAGTTTTTTAATTGTATCTTAATATTACTTTTACAAATATGTAAATTGTTGAACCCTTAAATGGCTGCCGGAAACTAAAAAAAGGGGGTCACATTTTATTTCTTTAAAAAATTATCTGTATCTTTAAATTTCCATGAAAATATATTTCTACATTTCAACATTATTTTTAAAGCTAATTATTAATAATCAATTTCATAAATCCAGGAAATAAAAAAATTAGCGATTTTTAAAATTTTAATAATAAAAAACTAAACATTTAACAGCAATTTATAATTATTTAATTCCAATTTTACTTTTTAATATGTTCTTTAAACAAATGAACTTTGTTTAGTATTAAGGAGATATTCCTATTCCATCTATTGAATACATAAGTTTTAATGACGATGCTTTAGATTTGAGATCATTACTTCAAGGGATGACAAAATTAAGAATCCATGCACAGCCTTCTACGAAACACGCGATTACAAGTATTTCGAAAATGCATCAATCAAAATCTACAATTTCCCTGTTTGATCTGCCCTTAGGCTTTTCGTTGAGTAATGTATTGTGGAGAAACTTGAAAATCAATAAGCTTATGTTGTTCCAACATTCAAAATATTGTCGATCCATTATGTGCATGCTATATTATTATCTGATATTTATAACATTTGAGCATACTAATGTCATTTCATAGTCTGTGACCTTACATGTTCGTTTTTCTTCATGAAAAACAGAATCCATCGATGTTAAAATAAGAAGAAACAGTTAAATAAAGAAACCAAATGTACTTGCATTTATTTTTTTATCATAAAATACAGCATTTTATCATAAGGTATCAAGAAAGCTATTATAAAAATATTTAAATGTCTAACAACAAGATGTTAGACATTATTTACGTTCATCTCATACTTGTATATAAGTTTTAATGTAAAAACCCCTTTTTTAACTAAAATTTTATGAATTATTTATGGCTAGTTTGCTGTAAACTAAGTTTTTAATAATTTCTTATACTAAAACAAATCTAACACAATGCTCATCGTGCAAACTTAAGATAACTTTGACGCAAGATATTTTTTTTTGTATATATCCATGTTTACAACCATAACATAAAACCTCCAATGCTATTTTTGAAGTACTGTATACTGTATAATATTCTACCACCTGATGAAAAAAGTAAATACTGCTAATATAGTGATAAACCATGTTATTTTCTTGCATCTATCATAGGTTTTATCTACTTAACGGAAATGTGCAATAATAAACAAGTGGATAAGAGCATCATTGCCTGAAAGATACTATTTTTCTTGTAATGATTCCCATGAGAATTCTAATGATAGACAATAAAGTTGAAAGCTTTTACTGATAATGAGAACAGTATCAACAATTTGTGGCTATCCCATGACTCTCTCTAAGTAAATGTTATGAGAGAAAAAAAGGAGAAGGACCGTTTATTTTTAAATAAACTTACAACAAAAAATTGCAGTCTTTTTAGGTTTGCTAAAAATTTAAGAAGTATTCTTACTAAGTTAAATTGATGCTCGGATGTGTGATAAGAATCGAATTTTAAATTGATACTCTGTAACGACAATTCTCAGTGTTTGAGAGTAAATCTAACTGATTATGAAATTTCTATGCCTCTCCGTTTTCATCACAATAAACAATTTTTCTAAGTATTACTATTTAAATATTTGTTCACCACTAATACACACACACACACACACATTGGGGTAGTATCTTTTTAAATTAATAAAACGCATTGTATAGTATATTTAAAACTTTATTATTTACATTTTAAAGTATTCTTTAAAATGTAGCAATGAATAGTTTTACGTGTTTGACAAAACATATTTTTAATAATACTCTAATATTTTTCAACAACCTTTTTGTAAGAATAACTTTCCTATTTTCAAATTCTTTTAGTACAATTTAAAACTCAATTATTCTTCAAGATTCCGAGAAATGCATAATACATGTTTCCACATTTATTTAAAGGGTGGGATACTGCATATTTTCTTTAAAAAAATCGGAGTTGCAGATACTTACTGTAGAATCTTATCATAACTATGCGCTCGGTAAAAGTTAATGTAAACTATAAACGTAGAAATGTATAGAAATAGCAGTAAAATGTAAGATAATTACTTACAAAAATAATATTTATGCAATTCAAATTTTTGATCTTTAGCCAATTTTTCAACACAACGTATTCAAAATCATTTCGAAAATTTATGCTAAAGTCAGAAGATTAAAGAAAGATAAGATAAGGAATATATTTAACTAACCTCATGGCGCAACTGCCTATTAGGGCCAAAGCCTACTATGCCCATCTCAGTATACGTGACTATTGGGCGACAATGTTCATCAGCGAATGTACTGATCAGGTGGTCAGTCTGAAGTGAAACCCCCAGTGTTTAGTCCCAATGCAAGCTTGGTACTCATTTAGGGACCCACTAAAGGGATGAAAGGCTGAGTCGACCT
This sequence comes from Trichonephila clavipes, assembly GCA_019973935.1. Classification (NCBI taxonomy): domain Eukaryota; kingdom Metazoa; phylum Arthropoda; class Arachnida; order Araneae; family Nephilidae; genus Trichonephila; species Trichonephila clavipes. Next base: position 155,205 of record BMAU01000392.1, read on the forward strand.
TATCCAGCCAAGACCTTTCTGAGGTGTTGCGCAGCCCGAGGATAGAACCCGGAACTACGGTGTGGAAAGGCGATACGCTACCACTGGGACTCACAGGGAATATATTTAATGAATTTATATCTTGAGTAAGGAGTCAGTATTACATCCCAGTTTCTTCTTATTTTATGTAAAAAAAATCTGATTTTGAAACAGCAACCTAAATGTCTGTAACTTAAAATATCAAGATGACTTCAGTTATTAATGGCATTTTCCATTTCGTGATGCAAAGTATTATTATAACTTACATTGGTTCTAGAATATATAAGCATGACTGCTAGAGAAAAGGAAATTGTTTTGAATTTGTGAATATTTGCTACTTCAAGTATGATTATAAATGACTAAAGCTTTTCTTACCAAAAACTGGTTTTTGATTCCGACCAAAAAGTTGGAATAAACGTAAATTACTATTTTTTGTTAAGAAAAAAAGTATTAAACCTTTAAATATTGATAAACTGAAATTCACACTTTTGAACTATAAAAAGTTGAGAATTACAACAACTTTCATCAAATTTATGGAAATACATTGTCGCCTCTTCTTTTTATTAAAATAATGTTCTTAATTTTTAATTGAGTTCACAACATCAAATTACGCATTTAAATTAATAAAGTGTGTATGTGAACTTCGATTGATTTTCTTAAATTCACAAACACATAGAAAAGTTAAACTTCATAGATCAATACTAATCCTATAAAAAAAGCGTTATATACGAGTATATTCAACATAAACAACCTGATAAAGAAAAGTATTTTATATATTCCATAGAGATTTATAGTTATGGGAAAACAATATCCAGTCTTTTAGGATTAAATCTACTTTATTCTGACATGATGAAATAACTGTCTTTATTAACGAACTACCACGGAATAAAAAGTAACTAAGTATCAAAGTCCAAATGATAAATCACTTAAAGATAAGAAAGTATATATATATATATCACACTCTCTTCTTCATTAAAATTAATTTCAGTCGTTTATCTTAACTGATTATCATCTTGTAGAATGTTAAGACTAAGAAACGAGATAATTAATTGATCAAATTATTTGCTCCATAACCAGTCCTTATATGTAATGTACGTCCCGTCACTGACGGATCGTCTGAATATTTTTATTACTTTGGTACAAAGGGGTACAAGCGTCGGACCATTTTTCTTTGGGATTCGAAAAAAGAATTCGACTGTCCCTTTTCTTATTTCACTCTATGTCTGACTCTGGGGATATTTATTTTTTCCCTTCTCGTAGGTCATAAACCATAGCGGAAGATGCCTCGAAAGACAAATAGTCGACATAAATAAAACGAAAAGAATAAGAATAACAGAGTTGCACGGGAGGCTACGGAAACAGAAATGATAAACAAAACTAAAAAGAGAACTGAGGGAAAAAAAGTAATGTTTGTATGAACAGGGATCGGAGAGAATTCTAAAGGGGCAAGTGTTACTGTCTATTCTTTTTCATTCTTCGAATTTACACAGTCGAGATTCAGTGATTTTTGTTTGTAAATCTCAACCCAACATGATATGGGATGTATATTTGCCATTTAAACGATTAAAGGGCGTTCACACTATCCATTCTCTTTGTTTAAAATGTTCGTTAAATTTAGCCCTGGGTTGGAACATTTTTCTCTCTCTGTTCTTCTGAAATATTTTTTTTTCACTTTGTTAAAACATTGGACAAATGGTTAAATCAAAATAAGTAAGGTTTCGTGTTTCAGTTTTAAAAGCGCGACGAAGTGAAAATACTTATCAACTGAATATCTCATTTAGCTCATTCTTTTTATTTGAGATTTTGATAAAAAAAAATAAGTCTAGGTACTCTCTCTCTCTCTCTTATTTTAAAATGTAACATTTATTCCTGAGCGTTGTATAATCAATCAGAAAATTTATATTTATAATTGATTTTAAAAATAGCTCATCTTCATATATTTAAAACATAATCCCGCTTTATTGCGAAGTATTTCAATATTAGAACAATATGAATTATTCTATATGTATTTCAATAATATGAATTATTTTACTTTCCTGGTGATTTTACAACGAACTTTTAACTAAAAGGTACAGAATAGAAGCTGTATTAGAATTTTAATTATATTTCATATCTTCAGTAGGTTTTTGAGCTATACGCTGAAAAATATTTAATAATTATTCCTTATATTAATAAAATACCTGGAAAATATTATATACTTCGTAAATATTACTATAATTTATAACTCGATAAATATTTTTAAGATATTGCAGCTTTTATTAAGTAAGAAAATACTAATAATGAAACAATAAAAAGGATTTATGCATTTTATTAAAAATCAGGCACTCAAAAAGACAATTTTTTGTGTTCAAATACTTTCTTCTCTTAAATTTTCTAATAAAATTCGTTAGCTGTTAATAAGAGTTTTAATACACATACATAACTTATACCTAATACATTAAAACATCTAAAAAATACTCCTCAATATATTACGTAGGCTGTTATAAATAAACTCAATGCTACAGCCATAGTAAAAAAAGTTATCAGGAAATTATTTATTGCATGAAAGGTGATAAAAATGTATTTTATTTACAGTTTTATTTCCGAAAATGGTTTCATTTCACTATAGATATTAAGGATGTTATTAAAATACTATTAGAAATTCTTGATAAAATAAGTTTAAAATGTAGTTAGATATTAAAAAATCTCTACGCTCATTAAGTGATATAATTATACTTACTACAATGGAAATTCTTATAAATAGATTAAAATTTCACTACAAAATAGATCAGCAGGTAATAATTGCCCACCTGTACCTATTTACTTTTTATAAACATAAGTGTATAGAAACTATATCATATATTTGATTACATTATATTGATAATCTTATACTATTGGATTAAGAAAACGTACTTCTTCCTTGCCTCAATATCATTCCAACAAACGATAATAATAATTCAACACACTTTCTAGATATTAAGCTGCAGTTAGAAATCACTTAATATGTTCTAATATTTATAACTGAAGAGATTATTTTGGTTTCAATATTATTGCAGTATACCTTTTAGAATGGTAACTTAAATTTCTCTTTTTTTTTCAGAAAACTATTTATAATTACACTGATGGCCACAAAAAATACAGAAGGAAGCATGCAAGCCATGTGAAATTTACATCATGCGTTGGCGGTGATCAAATAGGCAAACCATTCTCATTATAGTATATACATACATCATGGACGATGGTCACTCCATCCGTAGAGGCTATATAAGGCGAGGACAGACTAGCGATTTGAAGTACGTCAATTGCTTTTTTTTTGCATACGCTGTTTACCTATGCCTCGTGGAAGACATCGAGTGTCTTTTGACCAAGTTTCTGAATTCGACCGAGGAAGAATAGTAGCCTATAGGGATTGCAGATTATCCCTCAAAGAAATCAGTCAGCGTGATGGACGAAACCAAGCAACTGTGATGCGGATCTGTCTTTGCTGGATGCAGAAAAAATGACAGACCAACGGAGCCAATCACACCCATTTAGTTGAACCACTGCTTGTGATGACAGAGGATTGTGCTCATAGAAATGATGGATCTCACAGCCACACCATAAGCCATAGCACAACAGATTCAGTCTGTTACGCATCATTCGGAATCTGCTCGTACCATTCCACGCCATTTGCAGCAGAGTGAAATGCCCGCAAGGCATCCATTTCTTCGTTTACCCCTGACTGGAAACCAAAGTGTTTGCGCCGTCATTGGTATGATGAACGGTGAACATGGACAATGGAATGGAGCGACGTTGTGTTTACTGACGAATCCCGCTTCTGCCTGGAACATCAAGATGGTCGGGTTTGAGTTTGGAGACATCGTTCAAAGAGACTGGTGAACTATTGCTTTATGTATCACCCCAATGATCCAAAACCCAGTATCATGGTCTGGCTTGGTATTGGGTTTCACTGCCTACCCACTCTAGAACGCATTGCTGATACACTGAACAACCAGCTCTACATGTCCGAAGTGCTGGAGCTCGTAGTCCTCTCATACATTCAGCGCTTGCCATTAGCCATAATCCAACAGGATAATGCTCGAGCACAGGTTGCATGCAATGTTCAAGAGTTCTTCTTTACCCAACATTCAACCAACCCAATTGCTTCCTTACCTTCTTGTTCTCCATATCTATCACCAATCAGAAACACATGGTTCATGCTTGCAAAACGACCTGCTCCGGATTCACCCCTGATTTTACACCAGATCAACTTTAGCAATATGTGGAAACCGCATGGAGACTGCTATATTCTAGGAATACATCCAAAGTCTGTTTAATTCTATGCCAAGTTATGTGGCAGCGGTCGTAGCCAACAATGGCAGCTACGCTAACTACTGATTTTGTCATCATTCACTCTTCCCAAGAGGCTGTAATTGTTATCGTTAGATCTTTGTACAACATGTTATCTGCCAAATAAATTTTGTGTGATCTCTGGTTCTTCTGGGTGTTGCATTTGGTGTGGCCATCAGTGTATATTCAATGCAACAAATATTTAAATACGCACAATTCGGAGGAAATTTAACAGGTTACTTACTTACCATTTACTATAAAAATACCCCAATTTAATTTTATAAAAATTAACTTTATAAAGTATGATAAAAATGTAACAATTTATAGCTTCTTCATATTTAGGATGCTATGCAACAAAACATAATGTTAGTTTGAAAAAGTTTTTGAGAAAAAATTTCTATTCATTTACAAATTATTCATTTTGCTATACACATATAGATCTTATTTCTCATAGGAATAATAAACATATATATAAATCAACATCATTATTCTGATTTTTCTTAATATCATTGCTACTATAAAATGCATGCAGATAAATAACTTAATATTGTAATATTATTCATAGTTTTTTTAATGCTATTTTGTCATTACTGATAGTGTCTTGAGTTAATCAATTTAGTACTAACATACCATCTCTGCTTCACTGCTTTGAGTTCACTTATAGATCACTGAATCTGGCTGTAACTTATTTGTTGCTTTTTGACTCTAGTTATAGTCAACACTTTTCAAATGCAATTTAGGTATGTGACTTTATGTGATGATAAAAAGTGGATCCAGAAGATATGTATACATCCATAAAATATTTTGGATTCTTCTGATTTGTGTAAAAGGAAGCGGTAAGGACGGCTTAAAAGGGTTCTAACCTCGAAAATCAATCCTCAGTAAATAGTTACTTAAACATTCATTTTGAAGTTTCGATATTTCTCTTACCTTTATTTTTAAATACATATATATTTGATTCTCTCTTTAAAAAAAATACTTATAATATACTAAGTACTTATGTGTGTAAAATACATAAATTAATAATTAAAGGAGTCTATTTGCACATCTGTAATATGTGGTAATTATTTTTGAAGAGTTTTCCTGTAAGTAAAACTGGTTTCTATATCCCATGCAATTAGAAAAGCTGCTGTTAAATTTCCGTCGGAAGTCCAAGTATATTACTTAAAACTAAAGAGTATCCCATTGAAATAATTCTATCTAAAATTGGATACATATTTAATGGAATCTGAGTGTCGAATATCAGCTACCGTTGCTTTGCTGTGTTTCATCGCTTCAAGTGCAACCGTGACTCCAAATTCTTTTTTTAAAACCAAGTAATTGAGCTTGTGATTCTGAGATAATTAATGTCAACTTGAATCCGGAAGACCAGTGTTGACAACTGAAGACAATACTTTGTGCTTCAAATCCTACTAATTGACTTACAGCATCATCATTTTGCCATTAACGCCATTCCACTTCCAGTCGAGCCGCACTGAAATGCAATTAGTGCTCTGCGTGATAGTAACTCTACAGCGGAGGAAATGCTATTACTCAGTACTTTGAATTAACAAATTAAATAGCCACTTTCCTGTGTAATTTATAATTATATTTCATCAGAAATATCGTTATAATTAAGGATTTCCATGGATAAAGAAGATATATTGATAAGTTTCGTGGTCAAAATGGATACTTGGAAAATTCACGAATTTCATTTGAAATTCTTGATGCATAAGTAAAGTGTTATAAAATGCTTTTGATGTTTGTGTTTCTGTGAGAAAAAAATTTGTTTTTCAATTCTGGCAACAAAATAAGAGAATGTAATGAAAACTTTGCTGATGTCTTAGAATAAAACTATTCTGCACAAGTCTTTATTCTGAAAAGTGTATCATGTTACCTATATAGTCTCATTATATAAGAAATACTTTGGTATTGTTGATAATTTTTTAAAATATTATTGATTACAAATTATGTGCTTATAGTGTCAATCTATTCGTATCAATTATGTAAGTTTCAATTTCTTGGTAAAAATAATTCTGTAGGTTTTAGGGGCCCTATACATATATATATATATATATATATATATATAACTTACTTAGTTATTTTCGAAAAACAAATACCTAAATGTATTTTATCCCTAAACTTTTAGTTTGAATCACAAGTAAATGTTAGAACTATAGTATTTTATTAAAGTGAAACAGATTAAATTATCAATATTACAAGTTATATACCGATAATATTAGCGCCCCAATTTTAAATCATAGTCTTCATCCACCCCCTTCCTATAAAATGACAATTCGTTGTTTACAACAATAATATACTTTGAAACTTAAACTCTTATATATGCTTGGGTGTTGGAAAGCTAAAATCTTATTTTTTTTTTGACAATTTGAGATTTTTACATTTTCAAACTGTATAGATTTTAACCTTTCTAAAAATACCTTTCTTTAACCTCTAGGGTATTTAGAAGCCCTTAAAACGTATTTTTTAAATAATCATTGAATCTGGGCCACGCCCATTTTAATGGCGAATATTGTAAACAAATTACTTTGTTTTTACTTTGACCATGGTTTTGCACAAAAAAGTGCTGAACAGTGCGACGTTAATAACTCACTCACTTTGCACAAAAGTGTAACGGCTGATATAAACCAAAACATGTATCTTTTATTTTAAATCAAGCCTTTTATTTTTTTATTTCCTAGTCGATTAGAAGTCTCACTGTATACATTAAAATCTATTTATCTCAAAATGTAAATTTTAATGTGCGATGTACCTTTTCTAAGAAACTACTGTTCACATGTATGTAAATTTTTTATGAATTATTTATAATGATGTCTAATGTATACTAAAATGAGCTTTTGTAAAAACTCAAAAATTTAATTTTACAAATTTTAAATTAAAAAAATGGGTCAAATTTCGCAAAGTTTGATAAAATATTTCATAATTTATTAAAAATTCAAAAATAGCTAAAAGCTCATTCTAGTATAATGAGAAAGGTGTACTCTAATAGTATGAAAAATTTCAAGCATGTACATAAAACAGACTTCTAGAAAAGGTACATCGAAAACAGCCAATTTAACATTGTCAGTATAGAGAAAGAGAGAGGTTTCCAACTCCCCTTATTTATAAACCGTACAAATGAACAATAATATTACATTTTTTATATATTACTTTTAAGTAATAAATATTTTAAGTTACTTTTAAGTAATGGGATTAGTATTATGTTAATTTTTATAGTTCAGAAAGTATTTTTTTCTGTAAATATTTTTTCAATTTTTCAATAATTTTTTTTTAAAAAAAATTAATAATTGATTTTTGGCTTTTGGAAATGCTTGCCCCCCACGTAGGCAAGTATCTCCCCCCTAGAGAGGGGCCTGCCCTACAGTTTGAAAAACGCTGCCAAAGAGAGTGTCAAAGGTCATGGGTAGTAATAAGCCCATATATGCAGGTAATGATAGTAGTATGGCGAAACGAATGCATAAATGGGCTATCTATTGATAAGGCTTTCGTTTTTAATCAAGCGTTTCATGCAAATCTGACATGATACTGGCCGTATGACGAGAATTAAGACCTATAACGCATTTAGTGCTAGTTCGACCTAAATCAATGTGCGTTCTATTTGTGAAATCGTTTGGTTTTTCAGCATTTCTCAATGTACAGTGTGAAGAGTGTGCTAATAATGTACAATTTATGGTATAACTCACCCCCCCATTTTTTAACACAGGGTGTCTACCTGTACTTAATGAGCGAGAACAGACATGATTGCGTAATATTACTAGACAAGCATACCGATGTGGAAAATAATGGAACGATCAATGTAAGTCACACGACATACATGTCTATGCAGCAAAGTATGGTGTTAATGGAATTTGAAAGCAGAACATTGACTCGAGTACCTTAAAAAACACACAATTGGCTCCAGTGACTGTTCTGGCCTCGCGAATATATAATCAAAGACCTTTGATGACCGGTTTCATTTTGTAAGATCTGATTGTAAGGTTCTAGTGAGTGGCATAGACTCCACAAGGCTATGGACTCAAATTGTCAGTAAGTCTCTCTACGATCTGATGAGCGCTCCATTATAGTGCGGGACGTTTCTAAAATATATGATCTCCGATATCTGGTTAAACCGAACCAATCAGTGATGAAATATAATAGGGTTCAAATACTAGAAGACCATTGGCAGTCATTTATATATTTCATGAATTCAAACTACAATGGAAATTTTCAGTACGATGCGCCATGCCAGGTGGGTTGAGGAACATTCAGAAAAATTCAATCTAATTATTTGGTCACCTAGATCGTCAGAGATGAATTTTCTCGAACGTGTTTACGATATTATTGAGAGATTAATAAATGAAAAAAAAAACCTGCATCAAAGTAACAATTTTATAATTATCGCATCAGTAATTTAGAATGGCTGAGAGTTTTTTTCAGGTAGCTTAAGGCAATTTGTTAAGAATAGTCGGTACCCCTTATACCGACAATGTTAAATTGAGTCATTTTAAGAACCTCTTTCTCAGAAACTGTTAAATATAAAATCTTCAATTATTTTCTGTATATTAATTAGGCATTTTTTAAAATAACGGTTAAATGTTTCAGATATATTGTTCACTTTTTTCAAAAAAATTGCAAGTACATTCATTCAGTAGATTCTGTGAAAAAGGTACACGTGGTTTGAAAATAATCAATTTGAGAAAATTGCATTTTTATTGTAAAAAGGCACTTCATCACAAAAATAATGAATTACAACATGCATTTACCCCCTATTTTATTAAACATTATTATCTTATTAATTTTTAAAGCATAAAATAGGAAACAAAATGTCTTAAAATGTTCATTAAATACATATATAGTATTTTTCAGTTTTTGCTCAACGAGATTTTTTTTAGCATTTTGCATCAATTTTTTCAAATTTTGTAACAATCTGTGGATAATTTTTAACTTCAATGCATTACAAATATCAAATTTATTTGACTTTAAAACATCATAAATATAATGTAAACATGTATCAATATGTAAAATTAATGATTTGGGAATATTGCGTAAGGTTTCATTATGGATTTGTAAGTTCACATGCAAACACAATTTTGTAAAACTTTCAAAATTCAATATCTTCTCAAAACTGTACAAAAAAAATTCTAAAAAAGTCAAAAATAAAGCTGCTTTTATGTTTTTAAACATGAAATTTCTATATTTTTAAGCATGTAACAAGCTTCTTGCAACGACAAAAAGCATTACACATCTGAGTTATAATTAGTTACCATTTATTGTAACACCTTTTAATATTAAAGCTTAAAAACTTGTCTGAACAATAAATAAACATTAATATTTGCAATGGATTGAAATATTTAAAATATATTGTTTAATTTTCTGAAAAACATGTAACATAAAAATATCAGTATGAATTTTAAAAAAAATTGACATTTTTTGTCACGATATATAGACTCTAGTCAAATATTTTTAAAAAATTGCCAAACACTCACATGAATATATATAGTTACATAACAGTAAGACGAGGGAAAAAAATTCATGCGCAAACATACATTGTATTCTGAAAAAAAGATGCATGTGGTTTTGAAAACATCACTTTTGAGAAAATTGAATTTTTACTATAAAGTGTGACTTCATTAGAAAAATAATTAATTACAATATGCATTTGTCCCATTTTATTAAACATTAGTATCTTTGCAATTTATTTTGCATAAAATAGTAAGAAAAAAAGTCTTAAATTGCCCAGAATAGCATTTTTCAGTTTTTTTTAACGAGATAATTTCTAGTATTACATCAATTTTCTTAATTATGTATCAATTTTTCAAGAATTAGTAGCTTTCATGCTTTACAGATATCAAATTTTAACATAAAACATCATAAATATAATGTGAAAATGTAGCAATACGGTTTTGGTATGAATTTGAGATGGTATATAAAAATTCCAGATTATACGACTTTCGCAAGTTTTCGTTCGGCAAATTATTATTGGTTTTTTTGTTGCAGACAATTTTTAAGTTTTAAACTTCAAAAGTTACTCTAAACTGGACAAAAGATTTCTAAAACAGACAAAATAAAACTGTTTTTATGTATGAAATTTATGTATTTTTATGATGTAACAAGCTTCTCGCAAAGACAACAAACATCACATTTAATGTATCATATACCTTTTTCTCAGAAACTATTAAACATGAAGACTCAATTTTTTATTATATTAATTAGGCATTATATTTATACTAAAGTGAATTTTTTTTAAATATATTTATTAGTTTTTTCAAAGACAAACTTTTAGTTCACCGAAGAATTATTATTATGAAAATTTATTGAAAATTGTCATTTGTTTGCTTTGATAACTGCTTTATATTTAAATGTTTTAAGAATATATTACAAAAATGTCACTTCACTATACACAATTGAATTTAAGAATCATTGAGTACATGCATACAGTAAATTTGCACAATTTTAAAAACCTAAATTTTAGAAAAAACGGAAATTTTTATAAAAAAATCTTACTTTGTGATACTAAGTATTTGTAATATTTTTAATCCAAGTTTTAAATTCATATTTTTTATGCAGAATTCTTAAATTAGCACATAGTTGTAACTTCAAATATTTTTGAAATATTTTTAACTCTTTAATAAGCCTTAGCGAGTTTAAATAATCAGTAATAACTAATATAAACTAAATTTAAAGTGAAGAACAGACTTAAATTTAGGTAAAATCACTAAATATTAAATATAACATTCAAATTAAAGCCACGCTTCCAAATTTGGCTCCAAAATTTTTTAGCATATCTAACACAGTTAAACTTGCAGTTATTATACAGGTATCTAATGCGTATGAATAAAAATAAATGGAGGCCTTGTAACTTTTCTCCAGATTTAAAAGGACAATGTTTACATTTCTATTGGTCAAAATGGACATGGTTCGTCAACTGATTATTTTTTTAAAATCATTTTAAAGTACTTCTTATTCATATAATGACTTGTATGCTATTTTATTGGAAAGGTCCCGATTTGGAGATTGTAGAAATACCAAAAACTCAAAATCGATTTCCAAAAGGTTATTACCCTACTGAATGCTCTTAAGTCAATGTCCCGTCGTTGTCTCAATAGGCCATGCAAAAATAAAGTTTCACACTATATTAGAGGTTTACCATTACTTTGGATATTTCATTGGGCATATACAACATAATTGTCCGTAAAATATTATGCGAATCTTGAACATTGCGTTTAATACTATACTTCAAGCCCTTTAATCTACGCAATTATTATTTATGAATCAAATCCTTTTTTCCTTTCGTGGGAAAATTCAATTGAATATATTTTCATTATTTTTAACATAGATTGAACAGCAAAGAATAAAGTCATGTTTTTTAGTAGTTTCTTTAAATTCGTGCATAATTTTTAGGGGCTTGTTGATAGTAATATTGCAGTCAAGTCAGTATTTCGAAATCTGATAGTACATTCAAGACCCCATTTGTAAAGGGGTGATGGATGTTAGAGGAATCGATACTCTAAGTCGTCAAGTTGGGGTGGTATGTAAATGGGGAGAGTGGAATGAAAGCTTGGGTGTCATTTAGATGGGGCTCAAATTTATGAAGTCTTTCATTAAAAAATCTAAAATTTTATCAAAATTGTTAATAAAATAATCCATCAGTTAAAATTTTAGATGAGTTTCTACGTTGAAATTTTTTTGCTGTTTTCCTTATATTTGTGAAGAAAAAGGAAAAAAAATGTGTGTTTTTTTACAAATTTTACTTTAAAAGCAGAAAAAGTAGTTGCATGTTGTTTTGTCTGATGAAACAGGTATGATATCTGTTTTTAGTTTTTGAATTTTTTCTCTAGCTTATGAAAAAAATGCGCGTGAGAGAACTTTACCTGAGAAAATGTTACGGAAATCATGCTTTGCATAGAGCTTGGATAAAAATAACTAATACACCATACTTGGAATAATCTTCTTGAAGGTCAAGTAATAAAAATATGCAAATCATAAAGAACTCATAAAAAAAATAAAACAGTACCTGCTTAATTTTTATTTTATATGAGGTCTTGTTTTTGTAGCCTATATATAATAAACTATACAACATAAACTCTATTAAGTTATTGTATAAATAATTATGAAACACACCTAATTAGTGATGATGATATCAATCTCTCACATATATTCAACAGGAAATCCTAAGCATCTACTGTTCATATTTGAATATAATCTGTGATTCCTTGCTGTGGTACTGCAATATTTGTCTACAACAAAATAAATAAATATTGCAAACAAACTTTCTCTTAAGGTTTTTAAAATCCGACTTTATCATTTGCTTTCCTGTTAAAACTTATTGGAAATCAATAAAAAGCTGTACAATTTGTTAATAAACAACGTACATCTGAATTAAATAATTAGAAACGCTGTTTAGATCTCACATCCTATGCGCATAAGGAATAATATTAAAGACGATAATTTGACTATGCAATCAGTATAGTTTGTCTAAATGGTTCCTCCATTTAATTATTCATAGCGTGTATTGTAAATACCAGGCGTAAATTAGCTTCAACCTTCTATCCTCAGTATTTGGCTGGTACGTGTTGAATAGCAATCCATGCTTTATTTCAAATAGATGTGCAAGCCTTTGTTCCCCATATGAATCATACATACAGCTTCTTATAAAGGACAAGTGAGTGAGAGTTATACTAACTGCGCATCATAAAGATGCAGGAGGCCTAATGGTGACGGACCTCTTAATTTTGAACTATGATCAGGTGATGAGGATGAGCTGGCACCCATCTCCTAACTTTTACACCACATCTACGAGTCGACGTTTCAGTCTCGGCAGATTCAACGTGAATTAGATTGACCTAGATGTAGTTTTCTTGGAATTTTTTTAAATTGAAATTTTCTGCAAAAAAATCTTTAGAAGCAAAATGTTTCTCACTCTTTTGTACGAAAAAGAACATTCAAGATTTTTTAGCATGATTTTTTTTTTTTTGTTTTGAAACTTTACATGCTTTTACAGCAAGATGCGCCAATATCGCCAATTTTAGAATTTCTACAATGTGTTTCCTTCATAGTAAATAAGACATAAAATCCCTTCCTGGTTTTCTGTTTATACTTTGTGAGATTTTTCTGTGTGTGATCAGTAAGCGATAGCTTCAATTCTTTCCTGTTTTCTTCTCCATTTTCTTCAAAAATTTGTAGGTTTTCGAGCAAAATATCTAGCTTTTTTTGAGTTTTATTTTTCTGGTTCGTGAACAAAATAAACAGTTCTGTATAGTTATTTTCTTTTATCCTTTCCAAATTTTTTCCTGATTTAAAGAAAACTATTTCACTTGCAGCTTTTACTTCTTTTAGGTATTTTTCTTGTTAAAAATAAATTTTTAAATATTTCTTCTGAATTTTATCCTTTTTTTTTAGTTCGCGTTTTTTAGCTAATTGCATTCGAATTTGGTAATTAAGAAAAATAAATGCTGATATTTAAATGTTTCCCCTTTATTTTTGACCACGTTACACAAATTAAATGTGTTTAATTTTATACTTAACCCTCTCGCTGTGAATCTCGAGATTTCCATGGGCAAAATACACGTAGCACAAACGTATCGCTAAGCAGGTAGAAGGTTAAGAAAATGTTCCACATTATTATATTTAATTCTGAAAAAAGACTTACTCATTGAATATAGAGATTAAGATTTATTTTTTTCCATATTTCTGTCTTTTTTATAAATATTAAAATAAAATTAAATGTGAATTTCTAGCTTAGAAATAATCAGTTATATTTATTTTTGTGTAACTTATCAACTTCTAAATTCATAACGGCAAAAAAAAACCTATCGCCCGTTAAATTACAGCAAATAAATTTGTATTTGCAGTTTAAAGTGTATTAGTAAATATTTTATTCCGATAAACAATTATTTATTTTAAAAAATTAATTATTCACTAGTTCAGATGCCTTTTCCCTTATCAAATATATGGAAATTTTTTGAAACCCTCAGCCAATTATTTTCATATATAATTAATGGAATCAAAAGAAAGCTAACATATAAAATGTTATAGAAAAATTCACTATAAATTACTTTATGAAATTTTTGCTTAAACTTGTATAAATTACCCTGACTGTAAAAAAAAATATTTTATAATATACTGACATTAAAACTGATCAAATTTTCTTAAAGAAAAGTTTTCTTGTACCAGCGTTGCACAAAATACATGTTAAATTTGCAGGTAAGAAATGTTTTCATAAATAGCAACACAAGGCAAAATGAAAAAAATAAAATCTCAAACAGAAATAGTTACCTTCAAACGGATTTTTTTTAAATGGAGAACTAAAAAAGTGTACTCTAGAATTCCTTGGCTTCATTAACTCATGCATAATTATAGGGAAAAAAAACGAAAAAAATCTATCATTAATAACAAAATGTCAATTTTTTGTGTTAATTCTATAAGGCATTGTATATTTATTAATAAATTCATTCTTCTTTGCATCTCTGTATAAAATATCGTAATAATTTTTAAATTTGCTGAATCCATAGTTTTTTTATTCTTTGAAAGTTGATTAATGTAATTGGTTTAAACTTCTTTATGTATTTTTTTTTTGCAGTTTAAAATTTTTTATTGTTTTTCAAAAGTTCGTGTTCGAATTAAGGTAAATATTATGAAAAAAAAATCTTTGTGTTTTTGAATTTGAATTAGTTCAATACAGATTTATTTGTAATAAATAAAAATTTAAAAACTAGTTCTTTTGAGCATTTATACACTGCTGGACAATTGCTAAGGACGGATCACAAATTTCTATGTAGCATAACATTAAGCGAGACATGAGGCCTAGTAGGATAAAATATAGTTGCCACACTGTTCAGACATTAGAATAAAGAATATAAATTGTTCTGGAAAGTACAAAAGCTGTGAAACATCTGAAAGAAAAAAAAAATGTTCATTTGATCTGCGTATGGAGAAATGGAACAATGCATCTAAAGTCAGCAGACACCTTAAAGAAAGGTATCAGTACGGGATATGTCCACCGTGGAGTGTGATGCAACATTCCACACGTCGTACCATACTTTGCACAACATTATCGAGCACCTGTTGAGGCAATTTATCCTATTCCTCTGTGAGTGCACGGATGAGGGTGTTCTTGTTTGTCGGGGGATAGTTTCGACCAGCAACTTGCCTCCCCAAAGCATCCCACACATTTTCAATGGGGTTTAAATCTGGAGAACGCGCTGGCCATACGAGACGTTGAATACTCTCGCTGTCTAGACAATCCTGAACAGCGAGTGTTCGATGACATGTTGCGTTGTCGTCCATAAAAACAAATTAATCACCGATAGCACCACGGAAAAGACGAACATGAGGAAGTAGAACTTCATCAATGTATCGTTGGCCCGTCATAGTCCCATTCGCAACCACATGTAGGCGCGTGCGGCCATTGATCATGATGCCAGCCCACACCATTATACTGCGTGTCGGATATCGGTCCTCTTCCTGGATAATTTCTGGACGATAAGCAATACCACTCTCGCGCCAGATCAGTTGGCGTCTACAATCCGATGACAGACTGAACCTACTCTCATCTGAGAATAGTACGCATGCCCAGTCCTGTTCAGTCCAATTGTGATGCTTACGACACCATTGCAAACGGGCAGTACGGTGCTGTCTGTTCAATGGGACACACACAACAGGTCTGCGTGCGTATAGTCCTCCTCCCCTCAAACGTCTGGCAACAGTTTTTCGGGAGATCTGCTTTCCTGAGGCAGCAAGAAAGTGATTTGCCACCTGCTGAGCTGTGGTGCGCCTGTTCCTTTTTGCTGATAGGACGATATATCTATCTTCTGCAGGCGTCGTACTTCTAACACGACCTCCCCCGTGCCGTCTACTACACATTCCAGTAGTTTTAAATGACTTCACAGCCGTGAAACAACGTTGTGAGCGATGTCGAACTCCCCTGGCAACATCTGTTATTCTTCGCCCTTCTTCGATCTTTCCAATAATTCGGCCACGCATAAAAACATCTGTGTGATGTCGGGAAGACAAGCCAAAAATTTTAAGTTCGTCTATTAAATCTTTCCTGTAAAACTTTGACTTGAAACAACAACTGTCCACACGCGTCAAAACCTTTAAAAAAGCTCTTATGAACGCTATCACGTGATGAACAGACGTGGAAAAAAAAATTGCATACTCATACTTCTTTTCTTACTAATATCCCGCACTTATTCTAATTTTCCACATTTTGCTTCCTTTCATTTTGTGGTTGCCTATGGATGATAGTGTTATCCGTCCTTAGCAATTGTCCAGCAGTGTATAATAAACATAATTCGAGGAAAATCTGTAACGTGAGACGGTTCTTAGTTTAACCGTTAAATATAAATTTTAGTATAACAATGGAATATTAATCATAAGTGGAATATACTTTTTATATGATATATATTTTAATAAATAATATTGTTTTGATATTTTTATCCACTTAAGTTGGTATACTTGTAAAAAAAATAATTTTGTTTTCTTAATTTATGTGTAATTTTTTCAAAAGAATGTCTTTAACAATCCTATATCTACGTTACATCAGCTTCACTAAAGAGTATTTTGTATCTTGTGGAAGAAGCAATTATATATATTGATAACTGACTATAATTTGTTAATTGTTTGTTATAACAAATTAATAAATATTTGAGTTGCCCCCCCCCCAAAAAAAAGACTTAATAATTAGTACGTTATTGAATCTTATGTGATAAAGATACATTTGTAAATGTATTGTATACATGTATCAATTTCTTCCTCGTAAATATGTACTGAATACAATTAGAAGGTAATAATTATAGTAGATAAAATAACTAAATATGTACATCCCATTTAGTCTTAAATAAGGTCGTTGGTAACCTATTGGTTAGAGCATCGAACTCCAGAACGGAAGACATGGGTTCAAAACCCGATGCCACCGAATACCCTCCGAAACGGGAGGTCCTACGGGAAATTTCGCCGAGCTAAATCGTACTGTCACCTGTATGGTGCTCAAGGCCAACACGACGGCCTTACTTCTAGCCCTTTGCCGCAATGAATTTCGTGGACCTCGATCTGATTATGTCGGACAGGTGGCATTAGAAATAAAAACAACAGTATAAATTACTCGAAATAAAATACTTTCATTATTCACTATTTCTCAACACATTAAGTATATTGCGCATTTTTTTTCAAAACGGGTTGGATGATGAATGTTGAATTATTTTTTTTTAAAGTAACTATTGTCAGTGTTGTAAAATATCGTTTTGTTTTCTTCTTTATATAAATCACGTAAAAATTGAAAACATGTACTTTACCAGAAGCAAAATCTAACTGGTTTCAGATTCCACTACCAAAGTATTGAAAAAAATAAACAACTCACAAACTTCGCTCTTTATATTTGGTTTGGAAAGAAATTCAAACACAGCAGAATTATTTGTCTAAAATAAGTAATAATTTTTATGTTAGTACTGCAGTTTTTGCTCTAAATAGGTATTTGTGTGACTATTATAAAGTATACAGGATTATAGGATATAAAAACAATTTAAAAATCTAATTGGTTTCCGATTCCCCTACCAAAGTATTGAAAAAATAAACAACTCAATTTTCGTTTATTATATTCTGTTTGGAAAGAGATTAAGAAAAAGAACAAAATTATTTGTCTAACATTAGTAACACTTTATTTGTTAGTACTGTAGTTTTAGTTCTAAATAGGTATTTATGTGACTAAGTATCTTTGGTTATAGATTATAAAAGCAATTTTAAAAAAAACTGTCTTCACTTGTTATTTACGAAAACATAATAATTCAAAGGAATTTCTTAGTTGTTGTCATATTTTTAGATTATTACAATGCAGGAGCATGAGGGTTGCAAGGAACATAAAATATCAATTACTTATTAAATAGGCACTAATAAGACTGCAGAAATTAATTATTTAGCAAACTATAACAAACTTACTAATCACTTTAACGTAATTGGATAGCCTTTCCGTTCAATGTTATTAGGATAGCTCAAATTATGCATGGTTATTATTCTTCCAAAAGAGTTTATAATACCCAAATATGAACTATTTAAGACGAATATTTTTAGTGTTCAAATTGTGTTACATAATTTAAACATAAAGAGTTGAATACGGCATAAGTTGTGCAGAAGGTATCAAATTACATTCATAATACTTTCTTCTTTCAAAATTAAAAAATAAGTTTTTGATAAATATTTTAATCTAAAACTGCAAAGAAATGAGACATTTCTTAAATGATACTCTAGAGAAAAATTCTACATTTTCTATAATATCGTTTTAATTTAAATTATTTTAAAAATATAAATATTTTAATACATTTGAAGCTTTTCTGGAAATAAATAATTTAATCCGCTTTTTATTTTAAGAAAAACATAACCACATACTAAATTACTTATGTACTGTAGAATAAATACTCTTCGCAACACAAAATCTACAGCATTTATGTGAAAAGGGTTTAACATACATTAAATACGATATATGTAACAAAATATAAGAATGTAACTTATTATTTTTGCATAAGAATTGAAGTAATGCTACAGTGCAATTAAAGTATGAATGGCAGCACAATTAATATACATACATGTGTGTATGTGTGCTGCATCTTTATTTATAGATGTTTGACAAGATTGCAATAAAAATTAATTTTAAAAAGCCTTAAAGGAAGAATTATTTTCTATGTTTCACTTGGATAGCTGCAAAAGGTATTATATTTAAAGTATGAGAGAACTGTGTTTCAACAACTACTTTTAGTTTTTGAATAGATTGATATTTAAATTGAAGAGATGTATCAAATATGTGCTTCTGTATTTTATTTTTTCATTGTAAATCAATTTGAAAACATAAAAATCTACATTATACTTTGTTTATTAGTGTCATATTTTTTCCTTTTTACTTATTACTTTTCTTTATCTATATTCAATTGCTTTGTGATACGTCTTAAAATGAATGCAAAAATAATTCTTTCGAAGTAAATCTTGTACCATTAAATCTTGAAACATTCCAGAAGGACATGAATACATTTAATAAAGCTAAATAATATTTGCCGCAGCTGAAAAATTTATTGAAGCTGATACTTATTTCATCTGTGTTTGAAAAGTTACGGAAGGCAATGTAGTTTGTAATATCTCATTTGAAATGTATGAAATCATTACGAATTATTTCGTTTTCCTCAAAGACATTGCTTTTCATATAATTTAATATGCTTCGAGAAACTATATAATAATCTTCAAACGCATGGAAGCTTTGAGAATAATAAGATTCTTAATCAATTCTTCCCGAAACTAATCAATTTTTTCGCTGCGGAAAGAAAATCCTCAACGTCGCAACGATTTTCTGTATTTCCTTCGTCATCTGAAGTCTAAATAATAATTATTAAAATGAAACTGACGCTCTCAAAGATAAATCTCCTCTCCCGTACACAAGATTTGAATTTTAATTACTCCAAAAATAATGACTCAGTCAACACTTGCAATTCCAGCGGGTTTTTGAATCCAGAGGACTAACAGAGCAGAAAGCATCAACTAAAAGAAATCTGAGTCCACCAAATCACATTTGTTTCTGCAGCTTCAACGCTGATTTTTGAAGGGCACGATGACAATGGCGAAGTGGTGAAATATATAAAAAGAAATGCTCAGAAAATGAAGTGAGGGAAATGCAATGACTTAGAGTTCCGTGAAATTGATCCTCATTCCAGATTCCTCAGCTCCAAAAAAAATAATCTGACGAACAATCTGCAATGGTTATACTTTTTTAGATTTTATTTCTTTTCGTCGCTCCGACACGAAGAATGGGTAAGTACATTTGCATATTACCAGGAAAATAATTCACTCAAAACCCAAACGAAACTTTAAAAAATGTATTTAAGAGTTTTGAGCTTCTTTATACGCACAAATAGGAAGTATGCATGCAGAGGTATTTTCAAACAAATTTTCTACTTTTATTGTTTTCCTTGTTCTTTCTTTAAGGACTGCTGAAGTGTGAAAGGGATCAAATAACGTTCCGTTGAATCCAATAATAAGAGAGTGGGTTTGGGGAAATCAAGCAGAGGAGAGTGGTTTTCCGTAATGGAATTAGACTTTCTAATGATTATTTTTAAATATTTTCTGCAAATCTCTTTTTAAGATTCCTAAGCTTAAATACTTTTCATTGCAATGAAATAATATTTTAGCTTTCAAATAAGTATTAAAAAGGAAAATACTTAGGTATATAGGTTTAGGTTTTTTTTTTAATTTTTATTTTACGTATATATTTATATATATCTTTTAGAATTAAATATGGACTTAACGCTTCTTTTATGCGAACATTTAACACACGCGAATATTTTTTTCTTTTTCCCCGATTGAAATAAAGGCAAAAAGCCTTTATATTTAACAAATAATAAACTTTGGATTAAGCAGGTTCAACAGCTGGGGAAAAATTATTTGTTTGCATTAGAAAAAAAATGGACATATTTTTTTTTCAAATTGCATATCATTTTTGTCTGAAACGGATAAAGACTTTTTCTCTGAAAAGTAAATTTCGTCTTGAAATGGAAAAGACAATTATTAGATGCTGGTAAATCATTAATGTAATTATTGTGGGAGTCTTGAGAAGGACAATAGATTTCTTTCTTATCTCATCACAATGCACAACGCAGGAGCCTTTATAAGATGTTTACGATTATGATACATATGATGACGGACTGCCTATCTGTGCAAGTGAAGTTGAGAGAATTGTTGATTCGTTGGATCTAATGAATGACGATTCTAATGCGGAAATGGATAATGAAATTCTTATCAAAACTGTTACATTTTCTGCATTTGTCTTCATTGTTTGGAAACCGTGAAAACATAACTCATGATGCAGGATGTAAATGACGTAAGGTCTTCTTTTTTGCAAAAAGTAGAAAAAGAACTCTTTCAAGCGAGTAATCAAAATAATTGTCAAACACCTATTACTTGGTATTCTAAAATTAAATGATGCGGAATAATGTGCTAATTGTATTTTTAGTAGTTCAATAAAAAGTGTGTAGTTTCAAACCATGGATATATGTTTTGTGTAGTTGCTTATTACAGGATTTACAAAAATAAAATGCAAAAAATTTGTATTTTATTTGAACCCCGATACAACGAATAACCCCAAATTAATGAACTAAAAGTTCCAATGAATTCCTTAAATCCAAATATATATATACATATAATTGACAAAAATAGTGCATATGTGAATTGATTTCCATTATTGATTTTTATCTGAATTATTTAATTTTAATTTAAACAAATAATAGCCACTTGATATAACTTTTCGTGATATTGGCCATAAATTAAATACACTGCTGGCCACTGCAAATGCAACACCCTGAAGGAAGCATGCAAATAACATGAAATTTACAACATGCATTAACGGAGGTGAGATACGCAAATGATTAGAATTTCAGCGCAGAAAAACATCACGCGCGCCTGTGGCGCCACCTCAACGTGCTATTTAAGGCTTGGAGATTTCGAAGATTTCAAGTTTGGCAATTGTATTTTTCTTGTGGTTTTTTCAAAAAAACGATCAGTTATGTCTCGTAAAAAACAGTGATCAGCTTTTGATCAAGTATCCGAGTTCGACAGAGGAAAGATAGTGGCCTACCGATAGTGTGGATTATCTTTCAGGGAAATCGGTAGTCGTGTTGGATGAAACCAAACAACTGCAATGCATATATGTGACCGTTGGATGCAGGAGGGTACGACGGACCGATGTGATCGATCGCATCCACGTCAGTGCAACACTTCATGTGACGATAGGCAAATTGGGCGCATGGGAGTGACGGATCGCTCAGTCACATCACGAACCATAGCATAGAACATTGAGTCTGTAGCGCATCATTCAGTGTCTGCGCGTACCATTCGACGCCTTTTACAGCAGAATGGTCTGTCCGCAAGACGTCCATTGCTTGGTCTACCCTTGACGCAGAACCACAGACGTCTCTGCTATCAATGGTGCGATGAAAGATGGATGTGGGCGGCAGAATGGAA
>BMAU01000392.1:182500-304100 GCA_019973935.1 Trichonephila clavipes
TTTAGTATGTAGTATGTAATTAAACGTGAAACATCTTTCTGTTTCATTGCAACAAAAGTTTTAACTTATCTTCATCTAGTATAAAAGTCTTATATCCGCAATATGCAGCAAAACACTAATGAAGTTTATAATTTATAGAAAAAAAAATGTAATTCTTACGTAGGGAAAATAAAAGAGTTTTATATTCAGAAAAGAAAAAAAAAATGTTAAAATGCAGAATACCAGAAATAATTACGAAAAAAATAATGTATATTTTTACAGAAGTTATAATATTTTACATATTTGTGTCGAGGGAAAACTTAATAATGTCATTATTTGAAAAACTAATTATATTAATAATTAGTTTTTCAAAGACGTAATAGGATGTTTAATTAATCATTAAAAAGAAATTATTGGATGTTATAATTAAGAATTTTGATTAAATAATGGAACCGATAACAGAAATACACATTTATCTTAATCGGATATAGAAACAGTGTTATATGAGATAAAACAAACAACATATTGATTTTCATTACGAGAGTGTTTAAATATTTTTTCTTGAAATATAATTTAAGTTATACATAATTCAATGATATTTTATAATCAAATAAAATGGTAAATTAATGAAGTTTTCTTTAAATATATATATATATATATATACATATATATTTATGTATATATATATATATATATATATATATATATATATATATATATATATATATATATATATATATATATATATATATACATTGGTGTGCAAAAATTAAGGACGAAGTCGAAAAATTAGCATATCAGCTGAACGAAGAGGCAGAGCGGACAGAAAGACCAATCAGGAGATTAAGTAAGGTGATGTTCGGTAGCACATGAGCAGATATGCAGGTAGACTTAATGGGGGAGTGTCTGAGTAGTATAAAGCATGTTGTCGGTGTAAGATCAGTATTTCTGGCAAAGAGATTGCACGCCGTATAGCAGTTAAAATCACACCGAGTTGCTGCCTCAGCGAGAAATGGCGAATAATCAATGTGTTAGACGACATCTGGATGCTTTTATCCGAGGTCGAATCATTGGGAAGTTGGAGGAAGGCCGCAGTGTCAGAAGTGTGGCTGCAGAGTTCGGAATTGCTCACAGCATCGTTTCAAGACTTTGGAGACAATTTCAAACTACAGGAACAGCTATCCCGGGGTTCAGTAGTGGTTGTCCACAAGGAACCACACCCGCAGATGATGACCGGTACGTTGTCTTACAGGCAAGAAGAAACAGGCGGCAGACAGCGGAAGAAATCGCTAGACACACGACACAGGCGACTGGACGACCGATATCGCGTTTTACCGTGGCCAGAAGACTGCACGGTGGTGGTCTGTTTGCACGACGCCCTGTACGGTGTGTACCTTTAACGCCTGCCCATCGGAGAAGCGTTCTCTGTGGTGCGGGGAACACCGGAATTGGAGAGACAATGAATGGGGACGAGTACTCTTTACAGATGAGAGCAGATTCAGTTTGACTAGTGATTCTCGTCGCATACTCATCTGGAGAGAGCGGGGAAGCCGCAATCATCCCTCGAACATCATTGAAAGGGACAGGTATGGAGGTCGCGGTGTTCTCGTTTGGGGAGGCATCATGCTTGGAAGTCGTACAGACCTTCACATCTTCGACGCAGGTTCAGTCAAAAGGGACCCGTTATTGTAACGAGAAACTTCTTCCATATGTGCGTCTTTTTAGAGGCGCTATGGGTCTGCAGTTCCTTTTCATGGACGACAATGCACCATGTCATCGAATAGTAGCTGCCGAACAGCTCTTAGAGAGTGAGGATATTGAACGTATGGATTGGCCGGCACGATCTCCGGATTTCAATGCCATCGAGCATGTATGGGATTTTCTAGGCAGACGTTTGGCAGCTCGTACCTTAACACCAGTAACGATTCGGGAGTTTCGATTGGCACTGCAAGACGAATGGGCAGCAATGCCTCAACAACTCATTGACACCCTCATTATCAGCATGAGCAGACGCTGTGAAACCTGTTTAGCAGTCAGGGGAGATCATATCCTCTACTAAAGACCGGATTTTTCTTGCTGGACACCCATCGCAGGGATGTTTCGGCCTTCAGTCGCACTGCGCTCCATGCTACTTTTTCATTCAAGCTTCTTTTTATCCCTCTGATTTCTCTATTAGTAAGTGTTGCTTACATTACACATGTCCTTACGTATTGGGGATCTTACGGTATTAAATGTGTTGATTTGGAACGCTTTCATACAAAATTATATTAAAAAAAACCGTCTGGTCCTTAATTTTTGCACACCAGTGTATATATATATATATATATATATATATATATATATATATATATATATATATATATATATATATATATATAATAAAATAAAACAATGAGAGAAAAATTGTAATTTCTACAAAGTTAAAGTCTCTGATTTTAAGAAACATATCAAAACCCTCCAAAATACAAATAAAATAAATAGTGCAAAAGAATATCATACTAAAATTAGATAAAAACAGAAATTACAAGAATCAGAGGTGTAGAGCTATTAAAATCGAAATTATCGAAATAGAGTCTTTGGACTAAATTGGATACCTATTATAATTTCTAAAGCTATCATTTAAATAAGCCATTGAATTAGGGTTAAGCAATGCTTTATGGATACACCTTCCCCGCACAGCAGAAATGTTCTACATAATAGAAAAAAAACATTACTATATTGAAAATTAGGCTTGTATCTCTCTTTACATGGGAGGTGCACAAGACAGTAATATATATAATTTTTATCCACAATATCTTAATTTTACACAGACAAATAGCAACAACAATGAAGCAAAATTTCTTGATATACATATCAAATTAAAAGATGATGTAATAGCTACTAATATTTGTGATAAACGAGAAGAATTTAATTTCCATATATATTATGTAAATTCCTCACTGGGAGAGTAATGTACATGTTTCTATATTCAAAAATGTTGTTATTAATTATATACAATGCAATCAATTTCTAGTTTCAAAAAAAAAATCTGAAAAAGTAAATAAATTATCATAAACATTTTACTATGCATTGCTTAAATCAGAAATACGCAATTAATTTTATTTATAGTTTTTTGAATAAAGAAATTCTAAATAGAAAGGAGTAAAATTCCTTAGAATAATAATAGTTTATTACTATAAATTTATCATTTTTCCTAGTTATAGTTACCTCCAAATTCTAATATTACATAAAATTACTTATTATTATTTAATTCATCTATAACTATATTGTCACTAAAGTTATGGTAGTTTGTAAACTCTCTTTTTAATTTATGTTATTTTCATACTTTTTTTAAGTGCTACATTTCAGCCATTCACATGCTTTGGATTTGCATTTGGGTCCAGAATCCGGTAATAACTTATATATTGTACTCAGATTTAGTGCAAGCTCTACATTTTTAAGTGCAATTTTTAGGTAAATTACATTTATATTGTATTAGATTTAGACATTCTATCAATTATTTTAATAGGTTTTTGCACTGCATTATTAACATAAAGGGAGAAGGTTGATTGGCCACAAAACCTGTTCTCAAACCCACTTTTTTAGACATAATTTTATATATAAACTGTCCTAAGTCAGCAATGTTTGTAATACTGTTGCATCCATTTTTTAAAATTTCAATTACTCATATATCCTTTAATGGACTATATATATATATATATATATATATATATATATATATATATATATATACACACACATACATGCACTACATATACTGGATAGTTTTGGAATTTTTTTTTTTTTTTTTAAGTTTGAATGCTTACAGAAAAGTTCGGTTTTACAAAATGCAAAGTCGTATGTATCATTTTAAAGATACTTTAATATTAAATTCAATACAAAACACAAGAATCAAATATTTGCAGTACAAAAAATTTAAGTTGCAGTAATTATCAATATACACTCATGTTCATAAATTAAGGATAATGAAGTTCAGGCAAAGAAAGAGACAGAAGCAAAACAAATTTGACTTATTTGTAAAGTCTATTTATTAAACAAAGGGTAAAGAGCAAAAGAGATGCCATATGTTTGACATAATTAATAAAAATTGCGATTTTTACTCCTGAGCAAATTTCAAAAAATAACCTATTTGCAAAAAACAGTATAACATGGCTAGTATGATGGTTAATACGGAGTATGTCTCCCGGACGATGCAAAACAGGCCTTACAACGCCTAGGCATGCTGAGTATCAAATTATCAATCTGATCTTGGGGAATATTACATCACTCATCAAGCAATGCCTTTCGAAGTTCCGGTAGACAGGTGGGAGGGGGTTGACGGGCTGCAATTCGTTGGCCAAGCATATTCCACACATGTTCTATTGGATTCAAGTCTGCTGAGCATGCTGGCCAATCCATACGGTTGATATTCTCCGATTGAAGGCATTCGTCTACAATGTTGGCACTGTAAGGACAGCGTTGTCATCCATAAACATAAATTCAGCACCCATGGCACCCCGAAACAAACGTACATGTTGTTCCAGAATGACATCCCGATAGATGTGGCCTGTCATCGTTACAATCTGAACATGCAGGTCAGTTCTGGAACCAAGAATAATTCCTCCCCAAACGAGCCATCCTGCACCACCGTAACGGTGTCGTTCAATGGTGTTCTCTTGGTGGTAACGGGTACTTGGCGCTCTCCATATTAAAGTCCGGCGAGAATCAGACTGTAAACTCAGCCTGGACTCGTGGTAAAACATCAAACAAGACCACTGTTGTTGTGTCCACAATGCACGCTCTCTACTCCAGGTTAATCGCAGGTGACAGTGAGTTGCGGTAAGTGGAACACATCTGACAGGCCTACGAGCATATAGACCAATGGGCCCTAAGCGTATGTACACGCTCTGCCTTGAAACTGTCGTACCGGTAGCTGAGGAGAGATGACGAGACAGGTCTGATGCTGTGCTCCGTCTGTTTCTTTTGGCAGTAACTGCCAAATACCGGTCCTCATTCGGCATTATAACTCGGGGGCGACCTGTTCTGTAACCTCTACTCACATTACCATCATCTTGGAATCGTTGCGAAAGCCTGGAGATGACACTCGTGGCGATTCCAAGTTCCTCGGATACTTCCAGCTGGGTACGCCCAAATTGCAGTCTTCCAATAATTCTAACACGTAAAAAATCATCCAGATGCTTCCTTTGTGCCCTAACTATGCTTTTATTGCACTGAAATGCTTTTAAAGCGCTTGTGAACAATTTTACTTCTTTGCCACCATTCCTTATAAACCCCTCTCTTACACTCTCGTCATTGTGACGTACTATCCGCTCCATATGGTGGTTTCCTGTAATTGCATATTCTTCTTCAAGATGTGTGTGATAATTCTACAAGTGAAATTTTTATTTTAGAGATCAATTTCTGTGTGATTCTGAATTATTCTTAATTTATGGACATGAGTGTACATTAGATTGTGATGATAGATGAGAGTTATGACTACTTAGAAGGGTAGACTTTATTGGTATTAAAGCTTCAGATCGGCGTTTTCTTGAAAGGAATAAAGTTTTTTTAAGCTCTTCTTAAATTAGTTTAATGTAGCATGAAACTTTTTTCAGTATCAAACGCTCTTTAAAATTATGTGCACGACTTTACGTTTTGTGAAATGTAACATTTTTTGTAGGCATTTAAATTAAAAAAAATAATAACAAAGTAAAGAAATCCAAATGTATCCACCGTTTTGACCCCCATTGTATACACGAGGAGTGGCATAAAAGTAATGTGACTGATTTTTTTATTTTTTTAAATTTTTTCTAAACACCAATGTTATCCTCTTCAAAGTAATTCCCTTGGACAGCTACACACCTTTAGAGACGTTGTTCCCATAGTTGTCCCATAGTTTCTGTTTTACCGACTGCAGCTGGGTAACAAATTTCACAGACACTGCACAGATTAAAATCACACGCAAAATTTTATGTGTGGAACTTTTACTGACCCCAACTTCTTCCGAAATTTCTCATAAAGGTAATATATATAGACTATATCAGATTTTTCACCCTATCAACAACACCTGCATTGTAAGTGCTTTGTGGCTTACCAAAACCTGATCACTCTCCACTGATGTGTAGCTATTTTTTATGGGTTGAACAACTAATTTATTTGTGTTACCTCCATAGCATCGTCTCCAAATACCTGATGAATCTCAAATGAATCTCTTTGATTTGAGTATCAGTGAGTTTCTAAAAGAATTCGATATAGTGATTTTGCTCAACTCGTTCATTCATCTTAAGAGAAATAACAAATCTAATGCATGCATATATAGTATAGTACTGGTGTGCAAAAATTAAGGACGAAGTCGAAAAATTAGCATATCAGCTGAACGAAGAGGCAGAGCGGACAGAAAGACCAATCAGGAGATTAAGTAAGGTGATGTACGGTAACACATGCGCAGATATGCAGGTAGACGTAATGGGGGAGTGTCTGAGTAGTATAAAGCATGTTGTCGGTGTAAGATCAGTATTTCTGGCAAATAGATTGCACGCCGTATAGCAGTTAAAATCACACCGAGTTGCTGCCTCAGCGAGAAATGGCAAATAATCAATCTGATAGACGACATCTGGATGCTTTTACCCGAGGTCGAATCATTGGGAAGATGGAGGAAGGCCGCAGTGTGACAAGTGTGGCTGCAGAGTTCGGAATTGCTCACAGCATCGTTTCACGACTTTGGAGACAATTTCAAACTACAGGAACAGCTATCCCGGGGTTCAGTTGTGGTTGTCCACAAGGAACCACACCCGCAGATGACCGGTACGTTGTCTTACAGGCAAGAAGAAACAGGCGGCAGACAGCTTGAGAAATCGCTAGACACACGACACAGGCGACTGGACGACCGATATCGCGTTTTACCGTGGCCAGAAGACTGCACGGTGGTGGTCTGTTTGCACGAAGCCCTGTACGGTGTGTACCTTTAACGCCTGCCCATCGGAGAAGGCGTACTCTGTGGTGCCGGGAACACTGGAATTGGAGACACAATGAATGGGGACGAGTACTCTTTACAGATGAGAGCAGATTTAGTTTGAGTAGCGATTTTCATCTGGAGAGAGCGGGGAAGCCGCAATCATCCCTCGAACATCAATGAAAGGGACAGGTATGGAGGTCGTGGTGTTCTCGTTTGGGAAGGCATCATGCTTGGTAGTCGTCCAAACCTTCACATCTTCGACGCAGGTTCAGTCAACGGGACCCGTTATTGTAACGAGATTCTTCTTCCATATGTGCGTCTTTTTAGAGGCGCTATGAGTCTGCAGTTCCTTTTCATGGACGACAATTCTCCATGTCATCGCACAGTAGCTGCCAAAAAGCTCTTAGAGAGTGAGGATATTGAACGTATGGATTGGCCGGCACGATCTCCGGATCTCAATGCCATCGAGCATGTATGGGATTTTCTAGGCAGACGCTTGGCAGCTCGTACCTTACCACCAGTAACGATTCGGGACCTTCGATTGGCGCTGCAAGACGAATGGGCAGCAATGCCTCAACAACTCATTGACACCCTCATTCTCAGCATGGGCAGACGCTGTGAAACCTGCCTAGCAGTCAGGAGATCATATCCCCTACTAAAGACCGGATGTTTCTTGCTGGACACCCATCGCAGGGATGTTTCGGCCGGTTTTTTCTTTCAGTCGCACTGCGCTCCATGCGCTCCAAAGCATTGCTAACCCTAATTCGCTGGCCTAATTCAGCCACAGCTATAGAAATCATAATAGGTCTCCAGTTTAGTCCTATGACTTTTTGTATCTTTTTTGTTTTGTTTGCTGAATTCCAATTTCTTACTTCTTTATTACTGTGGGTTCTAGTTATTTTTCACTTTTATTTTATTATACTGTATATGTATATGTGTATATATATATATATATATATATAGCTATTTTCTTGATTAATTGAATACGATACCAATCAATTAATGTTGAAATTGATATAAATAAATTGAAAGATTTGTTCTGTTTCTGTTCTGTACAACAGAGAACATAATAAAAATTTCACGAAAAACATTTTCCAACAAATCCCATTATTCAGCTGTTATAACAAAATTCAATGTATAGTTACCACAGAGAGAGAGGAAAGATTTCAAAAACTTTATTTTTTTCAAACACATAATATACAGAGTATAAAATGAGGAAAACTAGACAAAAATACGGCTAGGATTGTTTTTTAGTAGATGCGGGTTTCACCAAAACAAAGAAATGAAATTTAAAGTCATAATGTTGCTCGGAGTGAATAATCTTACCACATTTCTTGATGTATAAATTTAACAACTATTTAACTCACATTATCATAAATGATGTATGAGAAAGCTACACGTTTTCAGGGAGGTATTTTTTCTATGAAATATAGGAAAATTCATACAATTTAATCCCAAATTATTTACTCTAAGTCAGATAATTGAATATCATCATAATTTGCATTCTTAACTATATCAAACGTACATTGTATTTCATACTACATGGTTAAGAAAAATGTATTTTACTATTAAGATTTTGCCCCTTTTATGTTTAACATATTACTTCTAGCTCTAATTGTTGATTTTAAACAAATTAGATGAAATCATTTTTTCACACATTTCATGGAATCTAATAAATATTTTCTTAAAGATTTCATTTTTTATAAAACTCTTTCCGTTTTCAATGTACAATTAAATTTTATTTAAAAATGACTGATAAACTCAAATAAAAAGCATATAATTGAAGAACAAGATTTAGAGCTTATGTTTTTCATCTCTGGACTTATGCCTCTATTTCATCTTTTGTCCCCTAGAATATCATATTAACTCATTCATTATAAAAATGCCGTTATTTACTTCAACTTGTCTTCTAGAGAGCTGTTAAAAATTGTCTGAGATAGTTGACTAGGATTTTGATCACATGTTCTTTTCTTCCGTTAAGTGTGATAGATTGGGAGTAAAGGAGTTTCTATTGTCCATCCTTGAAAAGAGACTCTCAATGCATTCATCTTATAACTTATTATTAACTATTTGTCAGTTTTGTTCTAAATTAAAGATAATGCATTATTATCAATAAATTAATTTTTTCTCAAATGACATAAATATTCACTCATTACAAAGTATTTTAAATCGGCCATACTTTAATAAAATCCCGTAATTTAAAAATATTCAAGTTTACACAAATTTAGTCGATAAAACTTAAATATACTGTTCTGTTTTTAATAAAGTAGCTGAAATTAAGAAATGCAATTCATTCCTATTCCATTAATATAGACATATTTTGTGTAGTGTAGAATGTGTACGATTTTTGTCGGATCAAGAAGTTTTTGTCTTATTTTAATGGAATCAGAATGCCCCTTATTTTAAATTCAAATGATGCTAAATATTTACATAATATTATAAAGGAATAGTATGTAGAGAAAATCTTATTGTTTAATTTTAAACAAAGATGTTAAAAATCTATGTTTCCTATCTGAGGGTTTAAAATGAACCAGAATGAGTAGCAATTATTTAAAAATAACGAACTAACGCAAAATATTAATCTTTATACTCGTAAATTGACAATATTATTCAAAACACATTGAAAAATAAGAAAAGCAATATAGCACTTCTCCTAAAAATGTATCATTGTAACATATATTTTTTCAGATGAATCATTAATTGTAGGAAGCAAAGTTATGAATCCGAATAATTGATAAATACAGGGTCGAGTCACATTATTTGGAAAATCTGCGAATTTAATTTTGTAGAATACTCTAGTGAATTTTGTTTCCAGAGTAATCTTATTTTGTAGCATGGACGTCCTTAAATGAAATGAGAGAATGTCAGCAAGATTTGGTATGCTATTACAGGTACATAGAACTATGCCATGATTCACTTTGATCACTGCAGCACATGAACAGATAACAAACTTTGCAGTTTCCTAAATAATACCACCTAATATTTGAACGCTAATTATAAACTTATTTTGCAAATCTTTTAAATTTCTCGTTTTACCCATCACATAAAATAATGATATGTTTCAAGATACCTATGTATATATTCCCAAGTGTAAGGGTTGCAACAGTGACCCTCTTGCCTTTTATTCTGCGATTTGGAGATGGAATGAATATATATATAAATTCTTCATCTTCTATAAAGTGCAATCTTAAATTGATTGGTCAAGTTCACGAGACCGGTAGCGTGGAGGAAGGTGGAAGGTCAGTAAGTGTTTATTCACTGAAGTTAGAGTGAGCAATTGGAGTCTAGAAGTGGTGAGAGAAATGACTCTCATTGGCTGCTGTTGAATGAGTAGCTTGGCTCCCTATTGGCAGTCTCAAGAGCAAAATAAGATTGAGGAACGGAGTGAATCCATATGCCAGATATACGAAAAAATTGCGTTTGAAGCGAATTAAGAAAATTAAAATACTAGGAAGTAAAAGATAAATACAGAAATACAAACTGAAGTGAATTATAGGACTCCAAGGGAAGTATATCTTTTTATCCTCTTCATTTTAAAAAGAGGGATATAGTTATCTAAGGTACATATATTTGTAATTTACCTACAGAATTTAATAGCTATATTCCATACTTAAGTTGTGAAAGCTTTAATTTTAAGAGCTTTATAAATATCACTATGTTTCGTATATCTGTTTGCTTTAAAAGGCATTCAAATAGATGAATTTTGAGCAGTTTCTCGTATTTAAATATTATAATTCACACACAGCCTTACACTGGAGAGCCATAAGCTATAAAAATTGTGATGTGGTAGTATAGAGACCTATCTTATTAAAAATAGGCATATCGGAATTCCGAAAAATTAAAGATAGATTTTATGTGAATAGCATTTTGGAATTTTTCTCTCGAATGAGTTTCATATTGTTTCCAGACATCTCAGCACTTGCTTCTCTGAGATTACGGACTGGTGCTGGTGTAAATAGTGGGTGAGTTGACTAGGCTTATTTTTGTGAAGAAACATGGACTGTTTTTAAACATTAATTTTTATTTCCATTCCTTTATGCTCAAAGATGGCTTATCTCTGTAACTTTTACATAACTCTTACTTTAATTAACACAACCTGCTGCGCAACTTTGGTTGTTCCCTGCATACATCGAAGGTAAGATGCGGTCATAATAGAGAGAATCAGCCATAAGGTAAGTTATTACATTTTAAAACATATACAATGAATAACAGAGTATAGAAAGTGGGAGCGTGAATTGCATATCATAAACTGATATATATCATTGCCGATTTACGTATTTTTTTATTTTCACTCATAACATAGTTAAATGTATACTTATTTTGTGTAATATACGTTAATTTCGAATTGTTTTCTGTGTCGACTTTCAAATTCGGCCATGATTAATTATTAATTAACTCCTATATCTACGCAAAATAATCTGTTTTGAATTAATAGCTTATAAAAAAAAGTATGTACATTTTGACATTCAAGTTAAAAGCTGTGTGGTGGTTATAAATAAACAGAGTAAAAATATTATTAAACGAAGTACTTACCTTTTTAAATACTCGTTATATCTATTTGGAACTTGGCAACAATCACAACATATTGTTGCGATAGGGATATAATAAAACCTCTCTATCAATGAACTTCAGTAAAATAGGAAACATGGAGATTTCCAGTTGTTGATGACCAAATTTGATAAAAATGATTAAGTTCTAGCTGAGAGAGAGAGAGAGAGATCTTATAAGCTCTCGGAAATTGACATCAGAGTTATTCATCCTTTGGAATGCTTAAAACCTGAATGTTAGATGGAGTTACAACATTTGCTTGAATATTTAAGCTTTTCATCATGTTCCCAGCTTTAATGAAAATTAATGAGTATTGGCTATTGTAAATTTTATAGAGGAGTTAAGCATATTTTCATTTAAAAGGAGTTGTCAACACTCAGATCTTGGATTTTCTAAAACTATTACATTAAATTTGTCACATATAATGCCATATCATATATAAACTGATATGGAAGGAATGGCTTTCTTTTATGAGATGCAACATCTAACATCTTTATAAGCCTCTAATGAGCTTGTGAGTTAAAGCCATTCGAACGAAAAATACCATAAACAATTAAAACAGAAACGTTCAACTTTTTTATAAAGTACTTAACCCGCGGTCACTCGCGCATGTTTTTCTACCGTCGTTACTCGCGGGGTGTGCAGAACCCCCAAACTTTTAACATATGATAAAGATTTATAAAGTACAAGATGTTTTTTGTATTATACAAATAAAATTATTAAATTCATTGCCTACAAAGGAGATTAACATTAATTTAAACTAAACCAATAAAATTTTCCTTTCAAAATACTTATTTTTATATTTTTTTTCAAAAAGCACAAGTAAAACGTATATACCAGTAAAAGACTTACTTTGCAATGGATGTCAATTATAGTAGAAAGTAGAAAACAAATAGTTTATTAATTTTTCACACATTCAGAGCAGTCTATGGTCATATGCTTTAAGCCCATATTTTTCTTACGTTGAAGACAAACACAAATAATTTTTACATCTTTTACTCGTGGACAAACAGTGCAACGTCCCTTTTTTGGTGGATTAATGCTCTTTTTTAATATATTCTGTGTCAGTAAAGCTTCTTTTGAGTGTTTTGTTAAGGTTTGGGAGATCCGATCTCATATCCCACTGTGGCTGCACAAGATCCATTTTAATCTTCTCTAATAACCTTGAAAGTCTCATTTTCTTTAGAAATAACCGGATGATAGACAATTGAAGCATTAATTCCTGCAGTACTAAGTATATGATAAAATATTCGCAATGGTCAAAGGATACATATTCGCGATACATCATATATACTGCACATTTCATCAGTGGTATCAGCACCGCCTGTATTATAAAAATTTCCAATGTCGAGTTTCATTTTTCCAACTTTGGTTCCGAAATTACGCAGTCATTTACTTAGTTCATCTTGACAATCTGTTGCTACAGTATCTAATAGACGACAAGGTCGCTGTTTCTCCATTTTCCCATGGAGTTTTTGTCAATTTCTAGAAATGCTTTTGAATTTTTTTTTTTAAAAAAAACTATATTTTACAATTATTTTATAGAATTATATTATTTTTGTACCATATTTATTGAAATTTAAAATAAAACATGCATGCATATTAATATATTTGGAAAACGGAAGAGTAAAACGTACTCTTCCGAAGATGCTTCGAGCACGAAATATAACGCAATCACTCGCGGGGTGTTCTCCAACTCCCCAGATAAACTTCTGAAGGTCGTTACATTCCGATCGTCCTAGCGAGATTTATTACATCAGGCCTGAATGTTCCATGACCTAAAATGGGAGCTACATAAAAAATCGTGGTTCTCTGCAATTTTTTTAGAATCGTAGGAGGCTTTTCTTGTTGCTGGGGTGTACAGAACTACCCGCGCGAGTGACCGTGGGTTAAGTAACTTTTGTTTATTGATATAGTACACGAATCTGCAGTATCTTCATATGAACTACCAAGCTTAAAGCTTTTCTTGGACATACTTCAAGCATTGTCCTAATTACTCCCCGAAATTGGGCTAGTATTTTACGCCCGTCATAATCCGCAGCTTTGAGCACCATACATGTGACAGTCCGATTTGGCTCGGTTCCACCGCAATGTTGAGGGTGAACATGGAGAGTAGTCAATGGCCTTTCACAAACCACACAAGAGGATTTGCGGCTCAACGAATATTATAGTACTCACCCACACAGGTACGAACCATTTATAAACATCCATGACTTCTCTGGTATTCGAACCCATCTCCTATGGCACAGCAGATGGTCCTCATGAACGCGATGACAATTTGCATGACTCTATATTTAGATATCATATTTCTCAACGCAATACTTTTTATCTTCTGCCACAAAGAAAACATTATTTTCTTGTACTTTCATTCTATTTATTTTGCTAACATAACAAATACTTTCCCCCTAAAATTATTACAAGAACCTACATCATTTATTCACATTGTAGTGCATTTATTAAATTATGGAGTAAAACCTCAACTTCGATCTTTTTTCGTTACTTACAAAAACTGATTAATAATAGTAAAATGAAAATATACCAGTACCTATTTCTGTAAGCCTGTCAGATTATGTGAGAAATGTAACAATTTATCTAAATTCCACCTGTAAGAAATTTGCTTCATTTGAACACATTTTCATACATATTTTTAATACATTTTTTCAAAAAAAGTGCATCTTTTTTCACTGATGATAAATAATAAATGCCAAAGGTTTTTCTTTCAAACTTTAAAGTAATGTTCAAACCATAATTTGTATTCATTAGTCTTTTTAATATACCATCATAGACTTACTACTAATTTGCACTCTCTCTTCTGTATGAAACAATCATTAGTTGAAACTCGTTTTAATGTTTAATGTCCTGTTAATGGTTTCTATGGAAAAAAATTCCAAAGCAAAAACTGATTAGAGATTTACTCTGCAATGAAAGTCTGAGGTTTTTTTTATTTATTTTTTTTTTTTATTTTCAGATCAAATAACGTGTAATTGAATGATGTCGAAAAAAATATTCAACTAAAAAAATAATTTCCCTAGGAAAAACAAATTGCGACACTAATGAATGCTATTTTTCCATTATAAACTAATATAAAAGCAGAAACAAACACTCATCTAAGAAAATGGAGATTTGATAAGATACCAAAAAGAAAAATCAAAATGAATCGATCAGTATAGAATAAAAATTAGTCTCGGAGGTAAAAAACTGTGTTATTTTTTTACTAATAGTTTATGAAAAAAATTATAAAAAAATTCAACATAGGATGCTTTCCGGTTGACTTTCAATGAACGGGTTTTTCTACATGGATTAAATTACGTTACGTAAAGAAATATCTAGCGCGTAATGCAACAAACGACGCTTGATTTTTCTTTTTTTTTAGATTTGGCTGTATGAGTAAAAAAAATGGACATTACCGTTATCGAGGTACAAGCTTCCATTACATTAACACTCAGAATAAACGATTTATGATATTTAAATAATACTAACTGAGTTTTTATGCTCTATGATATTTGATGAAAGAATAATTTTCACAAAGTATAAGTCGATTACAGAAGAATACGTCTCTTAACAATAATTTAGCAGAAAATAAAAGTTAAAACTAAATAAACTGTGCTGACGAATAACACAAATAAATTCACTACATTTAGTTAATTATTATAATACAGTTACATATATAATACAAATGCATATCATTTTCAATAACAACATTTTTGCTCCACAAAGATCGAATTTATATCTAGAAAACTAATTACAGTTTTAGATAATTTATCTATAAATGTTGTTGATGTATTCCTCATTAAAAAGGAAATTACTTTTATTCGAACAAATATCTACGTATATTAAAAGCCCCTTCTGTGATGAAAGGAGATTAGTGACAAGTATTATGGTAAGCTGCAGTTTTAAGAATAAATTTGAAGTTAATTTTATTGATTAAATAACAACTTTAACACTAGAAAGACTGAAACTTATATAGTGTATACCTATATTGCCCAAAATTAGTCAAAATGACTGCATTGTGAAAGAATAACTAATGTGTAAATAAATTTGTTTAAAATTAATTTTTAATATTTTTTTTGTAATATTTAAAGTCATATAATAAGTTATCATTAAATATTAACATTAAAATAAATTTACTTCACTCGGAAAACAAATATTCACTAAAAAAATCTAAGAAATTGTGCCATTTTATACACCATTGTTTTTCTAATTGAAATTAAAAAGCAGTCAAAATGACTTCCTTGGACAATCTAGTGTTAAAGTATAAGATTTTGAAGATTTTTTTCATGTATTGTAAACTATTTTCAAATTTAAAGTTTTCAAAATCCTTCATTACATTCTGGTTAGATGAGAAGTTCTTAAAAATAAGATTTTAGTGTAGGCTTGCGTCAGTTACCTTTTTGTGAGCCTGTCTTCAGGAAAAAGCTATAGTTTGCTAGGGTAAAAATGTAATCAAAAATTTCTTTGATACCAATTTGATAGTACTGTTTTTCTATATAAATTGCTACTATATGAACTATAGTCAATCTTTCTCTCACTCTTTGCATCACTCCCGTTACTCCTTTGAAGTTCTACAGTTGTCGATATCAATTTTTTTATATAATTTTCCTATAAACTTACAGCTAAACTAATATCTTAATAAAAGTTGTTTAATTATATTGTGTGCCTTACGTTATTAGTACTATTTGTTAGGTGGAACACATAGGGTCTAACCCACTTACCTACAAGCTAGTGTCAAGGGCGTGATCTTATTTGGAGTCAGAGACTGTCTTGTAAGTGTGGCGGAGTCTATGCTCTGTTTCATTTACAAGACTCATATCAGAAGGCAATAAATATTTTAGCTACCTAACTTACATTACAACATTGATTTAAGTTAAGACTACAAGTAAAAATCTGTTAGAATAACTTGTCCATTTACTTACAAGCCAGCCACTGACTCCAGATCAGAAAGTCGCGTGTTCAGATCCCATCTGTATCACTGCCTTGTAGGCAAGTGGGGTAGAGCTTGTCCTCCACAACCCAACGAAGGACATACAAGATTACAACTAAATAACTTTCATTAAGCATTTGTTTAACTTTAAATTAAAACTAGGAAAGTTATAAATGAAAACTATCATTGACAGCGCCAAATTCCAAGGGAGTTATGGGAGATAACGAGTGAAAGAGTCACCAAAATTGATGTAGAGCTACAGTTTATGTAAAATAGAGTGTCATCAATTTATCGTAAAAGTCATTTTCCTCACAGAATGATTACATTAAGACAGTGTTTCTTAACTTTCAGTATTTGTGACCCAATTTTCAGTCATAATTTCCATCGTTCCTCTCTCATTCAAATCTATGTATTGAATGCAATAATAATATACATTAGCACTAAAGCTACAATGCGACTTTACTTATTAACTGCACAAATTATTAAGAAAAGTATTATATTTTGTAAATAATTTTGTACATGAAAAGCTCATGGAAGTCACTAGTAATTGCTAAATTTGTTTTTAGTTCAGCATTGATAAATTAATTATCAAATACTTTTTGCTACACCGATACATTTATGCGTATCTTACATCAGAGTAAATACATATTTTATTTTTTTATTTTGTCAAAATGTATTTTGTTTTGCTGCAATTCAGTAAATTTTGATAATTATTTTAAACTTTTTATTTTCTACCCTTCACACCCCCTGAGTAGGGATATCACGCCGCCTAGGTGGGTGCACCCCACAGTTTGGAAACGCTGCACTGAGACAAACCACAATCTTCTTGAAGACGATTTTGCAGAAAGAAGGTTAACGCAAATCTTCACGTAGGTAAAATAACCTTAGTTTGACAATTATTTGAAAGTATATCTGCTTATAGGAATACCATAAACCACAATAACCAGTTAATTAATTAGTTTATTTTTATTTTTAAATCTAAAACATGTCAAAATGTATAAATTCGCAAGCTTGACTAGAGTAAATTTTGCATGCATTTTAAATTTTTGTATTTTATTCCACCATCGGTTTCGATATGAATTATATTTAAAAAAAATTTAGGTTTGATACACAGTTTCAATAATTAAAAATGCATTAATATTAAGTGTACTTACAAAAAAAAACCAATCAGATAATAATAAATAATTTTTTAAAATATTGATTACACATAGTATAAATTCAACTCAGTGGCGCACACAAGGGGGGTCCTGGGGTCCGGACCCCCCCAAAGCCCTTGATTTTTTTCCGATAAATATATAGTACGTAAAATTAATTAATTACTTGCTATTAATGATTAATTTTATTAATTAATGCTAATTATTTATTCAAAAACTAGTTTTTTACTGTGTTTTGTTCCCGAAAATCGACAAAATCAAACGGAGCATGATACAAGAATGGTGAACTTTCGACCCCGGACCCCCTTGAAAAATTCCTGTGTGCGCCACTGATTCAACTATTTCCTGGTTTAGTATGTACAGCACTAGTTTTTTAAGTGCAAAATAAACACTGTATATGAAGAAGTAATCTAATTCCAAAAACAATATAAAGAAGCATAATAGTCTTATACGTCCATGACATTTATTTTTTACTTACTTTTATTTAACCGCATAGCTTGGTATGCAGAAAAATATCCAGGCTTAATGTTTCTGTCCCCTTAGAGTAATTATGTGAACAAATTCAGCTAATTAAGTTTAAAAGTAAGAGTTTCCTTAATTAGAATTAGAAATACAGTGTATTGCAATCAGTGTATTTCTTTTTAAAAATATTCTTAACATAGTTTTTCAAAGTGTAAATTCAAGTACACGAAATTTCTATACATCTAATGTTACTTTTAATTTTTAAAATTTCAGCATCTTGTGTAAAGGTATAGAAATGAATTTATTTTATAGGGTACTCTTTTTTCGTAATGGATACACATTTTAGTCATTTTACGGGTACATTCATTAGTATTTAGGCGTCCACTCCTTATACATTTGGAAGTTAATTTTATATTTAGTGCTGTTTTCCTAAAAAATAAGTTTTGGCAATTACGTGTTATTTTTAAATGTCTTGGATTTCATTTAAATCTAAGTTCCCGTATGTTTAGTAATCTTGCCGTTTTTACATTTCTGTAAAAACGTAATTGGGGAAACTAAATATCAGAAGAACGAAAGTAACTTCAGTTCCGAGTTATTAGAATCTCAGTGTGAATTACACAAAAGAGTTTAAAATTGCGTTACATTTTCCTTCAAATTTCAATCTGATAAAAGTAGAATTCTCACTATTTATTAAAGAGACATTTCCTTCGAAAATAACAAAAGACGAAAATTTCATTTTAGGGGACTACTATAATTTATCTCTCTTGGCCATCCTTCTTTCAGCCAGTTTCTAAGATTACATTCCCACAGGACAAAAGTCCTGCTTACTTTTCAACGAAAAATATTTCTCAGTTGTTTTCATTTTAACAGTGTTAAAATAACGTTATTATATTAAAGGGTAAAATTAAATTTTATATTTTCTCCGCATTACAAAAACTCTGTTCTTTCTTTTTTTTCTTTTTGCAGTTTCTAATATTAAAAAAATAAATTAGTAAGCTTCAATTTCAATCATAAATAAGTAAATAGAAAATCAATTAATTGTAAACAATAAATAATTAAATATAAATCTATTAAATGTAAATAATAAATAAGTAAATATAAAATATATCAAATAAAATTAATAAATAAGTAAATATAAATATATTTAATATAAATAATAAATAAGAAAATATAAATATATTAAATATAAGTAATAAATAAGTAAATAAATGCATTTTAACATATAATGTAAATAAGTAAATATAAATATATTTAATATAAATAATAAATAAGAAAATATAAATATATTAAATATAAGTAATAAATAAGTAAATAAATGCATTTTAACATATAATGTAAATAAGTAAATAATTGCGTTTTAACATATAATGTAAATAAGTAAATATAAATCTATTAAGTGTAAGTAATAAATAAGTAGATATAAAATATTTTAAATATAAGTAGTAAGCACAAGTAAATAGTTGCGTTTTTAACATATAGTGTAAATAAGTAAATAGTAAATCGTAATAAGTATGTAAACTAAAATAAAAATGATATTGAAAGTAATAATTATGAAAAAAAGAATATAAACTATAAAAAAGTAAATTTCATTGTAAGTAACATGTTGGCAAATTTTATTAAAACTTTCTTATGTTCATTGTAATTGAATTTAAACACACGCACACGCACGTTGTTAAAATTGAGTTATGATAAAAAGAAGCATAGTCATTTAAAAATTTATTTATCAATAACTTCTATGTAACGGTAAAATATAAACAGATTAGAGTATTTCTTTAAAAAATAAACTTATATATTTATTTTTATTGAATTTAACTTCGCAATCTAAATAAAATATACGATGTACTACAATATCATCAAAAGAAAAGAAAGCATGATCAATTCAATTATTTTTTTACTTCATACACACAAAACTTTTGAGCCGTTTTATAAGCAGGAATGAATAGATTTTAAATAAATACACTTTAAAGCTGTTGAAAGATAGACGCATGGTAAGTGAATGATGCATATATAATGATGGTTTTGCTTCTAATAACAAAGCCTAATTGCATTTTGAAAAGTTCAGAAATATTTATCCGTTCTTTACATAAGAATAGAATGCATCGAACTCAATGGCATCAGTATGCTGGTATAATTCGCATACTCTATTCAGAAAATTATGCATAT
Source organism: Trichonephila clavipes (assembly GCA_019973935.1). NCBI lineage: Eukaryota > Metazoa > Arthropoda > Arachnida > Araneae > Nephilidae > Trichonephila > Trichonephila clavipes. The sequence goes on from BMAU01000392.1 coordinate 202,662, forward strand.
AATTACAAAACATTGCTAAGGAAATTACGAAATGGAAATCCATAGAATCATTATATTCAAATTTATACATTTTCCATACATGTGGAGACGAAATATAAATAGTTGATAGTCTAAGCATTTGTATATCTTTTTCCACACTAATGAATGCTACTTTACTGTGTGCATGGATCATAAATGTAACTGAGCCAATTGTGAGACGGTTATCGTTTTTACATGTTCCTTTGCCACCATCAAGGTCATTTTAATTCGAGAATTACCTTGAATTTTTTAAATAGTTTAACAGATTTTATTCGAATCATATTTGCATTTGAATAAGGAAACAAAAAAATCCAATTATAAAACAAATTGATTCAAAAGAATGAAAACATGTATGCATTATTTCTTACAAGCGTTCAAAAAAGTTTTCCATTTTTTCCACAATTTGTTTCCAAATTTAAAACATCGTAGCGGGGGGCATCAAACCTAGATATATTCGAATGCATCAAAAGGAAATGGAAGCTGAAGTATTGAAAAAATAAACAGCAACTTCGTTTTGACAGCTGGAAAACTAGGGTGTTTCTTTTTGGGTCGGGAAGTAAGCGACGCGATTTATTTCAGAATTTAAGTCACTGCTTGAAACAAATCGAGTATATCTTTTGAAGTCTCTCTAATGCCGGATATGATCCATTCCTACATTTTACTTTCTTTCCTCCCTTATTTTACTTTGTTTACTTCTTTCTTTCAAACACCCTTTAGTTAAGCGAAGACTGGATGCAATGTCCTTATTTTGAAACAAAGAAAAACATTATTTTCCGATAAGGGGACTGAGGAACTCAAGCCAGTCCAAGGATCCCCTCATTTCCCTTTTCCCACGAAAGTACTTTAAATGCAAATGGGAAGACCTAAAACCTCAGGCCACAGGAAATGTCCTAAATCTTGGAATATTTATGCTGAACCCAAATAGTGTCTCGATTTTGTTCTTTAATATCTGCGACGAATGCTTACAATATCTCAGTTATTTAAATGTACTTGAGGTCACGCAAGTCCGAATTTCAGATTAAATGATTTCAAGAGTATGTAGACGATTACTGATGACATAACTTTATATATAACAACGGTGAAACGAATGGAATGTATTTGTCAAAGTTTGGGAGGGGGATGAGAAGGTATTTCATGAATTTATACATGCATTTTTTTTTTGTTTTTGCTTAAAGCAATGTTTCATTTTGTTAAAGATTCCTTTCGCCATTTTTATATTTAAAGTAGTGATGACAACATTTTTACTCATGTTGAACTGATTTGAATATGCAGCACTGAGGAGGAAAGAAACTTGTTTGAAGTTAGATTATTAGACAATAAGCAACATCCAAGGTATGAATTTTTTTCAAAATATACTGCTTTATTATAAATAATTAAAGTTCCTTCATTGTTATCATTTTAAGAATAAAATATATGTTTAATAATTGAGGGAAAATTTAAATGCAAATGAAATTAAACTTTGATGTAATATTTAAAAAAATTATTATATTTACTCGAATCTAAACCACCATCTATTCTAAGCCGCAACTCCAATTCTACACATTTCTAATAAAAAATAAAAAAAAAATGTGCAAAATATCCATCGATATTCGATATTTAAAATATATTAAAAAAATAATTAATGAGAAGAATAATAAGAAGCTAATAATTAATTTATTTTACCAGTATCAAATACATACATGAATATATAATTACTCTTATCGTCAATATCATACTTCAAAAATGATTCGTCACACCCATTGTTACAACTGTTTTCGGAATTGATGACGAGTCACCTTTTTTCCTCACGATGTCGTCTTCCGTGCTACCTAGTACATTTGTAATGCAATATTTTTTAAACAAAATGAATAAACAAAGAATGTAAAAAAAATATATTAAAGACATAGAACATCAACAAGCAAAAGTATATCCTTTTACTTTCGCCTCCGACGTATATTTGTTTCATCCGTGTCAATTTTTTAGTGACCGCAGCTCTGCTTTTTTTTCTGCATATAAAATTGCCTCACTTTTCATATTTATGCCATAGTGAATTCTTTTTGATGCTCTTTTGATTAAAAGAAAAAGTATTCAAAAAATTTCCTAAATACGATCAAACATCGATATTTATAATAGACTGAATACTGGAGATAAATTCCGGAATGAGATATCACCAATGCAAGTGGTAAGAATGGATGATTACATTTGTGTGTGGTGGAAACTCAATTTCCCCAACCCAACAAATGTTTTGCTTTCGATTCTAAACCACACCCGATTTTCATTAGCATTAATACTGGAAAAAGTAGTGCGGCTTAAACTCGAGTAAATACGGCAAATAGGAGCAATCTTGTTCCACAATCTTTCTCCATCTTTCATACTACTAGAAAATTCCGTTTTCATTGAATATCTCAGGTACTTCGTTGAAAAAATTTCCTTCAAAATGTTTCAACTCGAACAAAAAGTTTTTTTCTTTTACATTAAGAAATGTTTGTGATGATCTAAGTAAGGGGATATTTTAAGGTTTAAGATCTGGTGAATATGGGGAATGGGTCAGAGTTTCTCAACCGAATAGTAACAATTTTTGTCGATTTGTCAAAATCACATGTGGCAACACATTGTCCTGATGAAGCGTCATGCTCTTTCGATTCATTATTTTTTCACATTTTGGATCAATTTCAGTCTTTAAGTTGTCTAAATGTGAGCAAAAATTTTCTGAATTTATCAATTCCTTGTTTGGTAAGAACTCATAATGAAGAATTACAAGCAAATCCCACTGGCTTTTGGAGTAGATAAAGTGTCTCTTTTAGCTTCTCCGAGAACTTTTTGCTGAATATTATTGTAAGTTATACATTTTTTACCTCTCATCTCTATTTGCTTAAACAATGATGTCTCCTCGTTACATTTATTTAGCGAATTTCAAATGGAAATGCGACCCTTCACATTTCACTTCGTTACATCATGCGGAACTTTACATGAAAAAATTTGTCACCAAGATTCTCACAATGCTCGTGGATGATGGATTTTGATAACATTAACATTTTTAAGGTATCCGACTACGTTCGAAACCGTGTTTTAAAAAAGCGCATAAATGGATAATTTTCATTCTATTTAGTGGCCCTCAGACTAGAATACATGCATAAAATTGTTTTAAGGACATTTTAACAAAAAAAATTACATATAATATTTCGGCAAAAAATTAACTTACAATAATCTTTTTTCCAAATGTTGTCCTTTTGCGGAAAATGGTTCTATTATGATAATATTTTGCCAATATGTAGCTCAGACCTCTCTACAGAGGCTCAACTAGAATTGTTTGAAAAGATTCACGTTATTTTTAGAGTTACCACCAATTGAAATAATTATTCGCATTTTTTTCTTAAAATTGGTCCCCCCTGTTCTCATAAAATATGAATAAACCCACTTCTATGTTATATATTTCAGAAATTCTAGTCGAGCATCTGAACAGAGGTCTGAGCTATATACAGGCAAAATATTATTCTAAAAGAAACATTTTTTATAAAAGGAGAACATTTTGATAAAAATGTTATTCTAAGATATTTTTTTGTCAAAATATTGTATTTAAATAAATTTTTTGTCAAAATGTCCTTAAAACAATTTTATGCATATATTCTCATCTAAGTAACACTAAATATTATGAAAATTATCAATTTATGTGCTTTAGAATATCATGGTTCCGCATATCTTCGGATATCTTAAACTTATTTTCATTTTTTGTTTTAATATGATTTTCATCTCTAATAGATTCAGTACCAATGTTTTCTTAAAATTCAAAATCAAGAGATTTAAACCTATGAACCCTTCCCCACAGTTCGTTTAGCTATAACAAATTTCGCTATGAACAATGCATATCCTCATCTGTAACTTGTGTTGTGCTTTTGCTTCTCCAGCAAAAGAAAAGCATTATATATATATATATATATATATATATATATATATATATATATATATATATATGGATACTTATGATTCACTTTGTTTCCATATTCAAGAGGCATCTGACAACAGTTAATGCTTAAGCATTCACTTTTTTTTAAATATGTCGGGAGTACGATCTTTTAGAATACTTATACACATGTCATTGTTTTTAGTTTTCTGATATATTCAGAACTGTCCTTATAACACCTAACGAAAATGCTTTTTGCGTGACATTTCCAGATAACTCTGTATGTGTATGCTAAAAAATATTTTTCCCTTTATATTTCTATGAAATATTCATGTAACGAATATCGTAGCAATTTTTCCGTCTTAATATTTTTTTTTAATCGAATCCATTTAAAAATAGTCAATTTCAATGTTTAATTTGCTTAAAGAATACGTTTTTCATGAAAATATGTGCTTTAAAGTTTATTTTAATGTGTTATTTATTTATATCAAAAAGTACACAATTATATTAAATTACATATCTATCAAAACATTTGTATTTTTTAATACATAGATAAATATATAACTACTTACTTTTAGAAGTAATTGATAAACATGAGTATCCTATGATTTCTGATTTTCATAAGGCTTAATTTCAAGGAGTCTGTTCTGAAAAGAACCACTTGAGTATGAAAATAAAGAAAGAAGAAAGGCTTAACATTAAACAAGCTTTGCACTTAGCACTCAAAAGCTTTCACTATTTTGAGGTTTTCTTTTCAGAAGTGAAAATATTGCTCTTTTTTCCTCTTCCACATGTTTCTTCAATGTGCTTGTGCCTTATGTTTTTTTTTCTCTTATTCCAAGAGTAAGTATCTTGAAGAGCCATAAGAAAAACACTTTTCAACATATACGAAGCAGAGAAGCGATATAAATATTAAGGAAAAAAGTATACCGAGCTTCGAGCACACTCATAAAAAGTAAACTGATTCACGCCTAAAGCTACGTTCGACAGTGGGCATCACACATAACCGTCGTTAGAAAAGTATTAAAATAAGAACCAAAAACGTGGTGTTACCATGGTAATCGAGGTTTTTCGTCACGTTTTAGTCGATGCCTGAATCTCGTTGATGGATTTAAAGCTATTCTATCACATACCAAATCAACTTTATACGGCACTTCTTCGGAAGTCTGGATTATTTCATATAAAAAATAGTAATATAGTTTCAAAGAGAAAAGTAAATGTAACGAAATCAAAACAGAGATCATGCGCCATTGAATAAAAATCTTCAAAGTATAACAGATTCTTTATATATATATATATATATGTGTGTGTGTGTGCGTGAGTGAGAGTAAATATGTATGTATATATAATACGTATAACATGTGTGTGTGTGTGTATACATTGAAAGAAATATAAAATAAATTATAGTAGTATTAAATATCCTACATAGCTGAGAAAGGAATATTCTGACACCGAAAACCAATCCAATATATATATATATATATATATATATATATATATATATATATATATATATTACTTCTTAAGTACTGCGGGTTCTAGTTATTATTCACTTTTATTTTATTATACTATATATATATATCCTTACTAATATTATAAAAGCGAAGGTTTGTATGGATGTTTATTATGCTTTCACTAAAAAACAAATGTATGGATTTTATTGAAACATTACAATAATATAGCTTATACATCAGAATAATACATAGGCTATAATTTATAAAGATATTGTGTGAAGTTTCCAAAATATAATGATAATTGTCAAGAAAGAAAAAAATCTGCCATCTGCAAAAAAGCCCGTGACAGCATAAATCTATCTTTTTTGTGTGAAGCAAAACTTTCCTAGTTTGTTTTGTCTACTTCATGCCTCAGTGCACGCTCGTTTTTAATTTATTCCTTTGTTCAGTGTAATCACTATTTTTTATTTCATAATAAAACTAGATGTCGAATGGAGAGGTGGTGGCAAGATTTTAACTTAAAATAAATAGAACAGAAAGTAAAATTAACGTATTACTCTTGCAGATATGAATTATTTACACTATTTTAAGAATTCATTACACAAAATTTGTAACAATGTATTTTTTTTGCTGAGCAGGGATCAGGTTAGGAAGGTGTTTTCAAAAATTGATTGACAAGAGAGATTCGGGGAGTTATAAATAAACAAAATTCTATTATATCAGCTATTAGATCTACAGACTTAAAATTTAATAAATATGTTTTTTTTTAATGTTCAGCGTAGATATGCAAAAAGCTCTTTTTTGTTTAAGTTGCAACTAACGTAAAATTAACTCATTAAAAACTTCTTCATCCTTCAATCTGTATTGCTTATTTTTAAATTTACCCGTGTGAAGAACGGGTTTACCAGCTAGTATATATATTGTCACTAAATTAGGGTGGTATATAGTTTTAAACCTGCTTAAGGGGTAAACAAATATATGTATTATTCTTAATGGTATAAATTTGCTTATGTCTATGGCAGAAAGATTTTCTCTATTTTTGCACAATTATGTATAGTCGTAATATTTGCTGTATATTTAATATTGTCAATGTATTTCAGAACATCTTATTCTCTTACAGTAATTTCTTACTTGTTTCAACCATTTAAACGTTTTTTTTAAATATTAAATTTATTTCTGAATGATAAAAAATAATCAATACTCTCCTATTGATTAAATTCGAGTTTCTTAAATTATTTAAAATTTTGCATTGATTTCATGTTTTTTTAATCAAATGAATGCCTGAAGAACCATAGAACACCTTTTTTTGACTGACAATTGAATGTAATAAATAATAAAAAAAACTTGCTAAATCTTTTTCAGTATAGTAAATTGTACTTACCGAAATTATTTTTAAAAAAATTAGAATGACCACAAAATTAAGATGAAATCGAAACTTCATGAGAATCGAGTATGGCTGAAAGTTTTTAAAACTTTGCTTAAATTATTTTTCATTTATTTTAATTAATAATTTTCGAAATTAAAATTTATTTTCATAAGAAATGAAACATTACATTTTTCAACCCGAGATATTACAATTATATTTATCAACAACATTTTATGAATTATACAATTTAATAATAATTGTAAGACAATCATCGATAAAATATTAGTGTTACCATGTTTTTTTGCGTCATTTATGTTACTTTTTATTCATTTAAATACTGTTTCGAACATTTTCTTGTAAATCTTATGAATAAAGTGGATTATCATTTTGCCTCTTTGTATTTGTGTTGTATCATTTTCCACTTACTTTTATTCAATTACATTTTTACGATAATAATACTATTTTATCATCCACAAGAATAAGCAAATCCCTATTATTTACTCATAATACTTCAATGAATTTAAAGCTACTAAGTATATAAGATATAAAAAAGTAATTATGCAATATATTTTTACTGTACATCACATTTTATAAATACATTCCAAGTAGTATTTTTGTCATGTTTTGATAAATAAAATGGAAACTATTATTTTTTTCATCATTTTGAAAATACAAGCTATATATAAAATAATAATGAAATAAACAAGACTCAGGGAGAATGAGTTAAAACATGTTAGCACTTTATAACTGATTATTGGAAAAATGAACAAAAAAATTAAAATGATTAGATTTAATATAAAATTTAAAAGTATGAATTAAATTGGGAGGTACTTATCCCATTAGATTTGAGTCATCTAGTATTAATGCCAGACATTTTCAGGACAATTCGTCAAAATTTTACATTTTTGTAAATTTTAAGGTTTTTTTAGAGTCGCGTTTCATATTATCATATTTAAAAAATACTTTTTACCAATGTAAATGCATGATAACTATATTTGTACTCTTTTCCAAACAGTAGTAATCATTTCGATGAAAAAAAGCGTTTCAAAAAATTATATATATATATATATATATATATATATATATATATATATATATATAAATGCAAATTACGTCACAAGAGCAAAACCATAATTTAGTTATTTCATTATTATCTTAATCCAGTGGTTCTCAAGCTTTCACTACTGGCGACCCAATTTTCAATCATAATTTTAATCGCCCCCTCCAAAATAATAATGTATTGAATGCAATAATAATGCACTTTTTGGGGGATGCAAAAGCTACAATACGATCATAATCATAAACCACAAATTAACAAGATAAGTATTAAATGTTGTATAATATATAATTTTATTTTTTTACTTTTTAGTTCGATTCACTATAAAAGCGTGTTTTTTAGTTTGTTTTAAAACTATAATTTATTTTATAATTATTTATACTATACACAATAAAAATCACAATTACAGTGAATAATTTAATTAAGAGAAAATACACTTACCTACTTTCAAGGACTTTTCATTTTTTCTTTGCTAATTTGAGAAAAAAATCCAACAAAACTAAAGAAAATGTTCCAAATGTGCATGATCTTAATAAAGGACATGAAACACAGACACTTTTCGCTTACAATACATGAACGTTATTTTCCAGCGAAACTGTAATATTTTGTTCACGTTATTGTAATTTTGCTGTCATTTGATGATCTACAAATATCATTTTGAGCTTTTCTTCCTTGTGTCTTTTTGACAAGGTGAAGTGCTACATTTATGGCTTCACAGTTTTCTTTATAGAGTTCTTTAGGCAGCATTTGAAAATTTCAATTCAACTCAAACGTTTTATGTATATCGCTTTTCTCTTATATACTTTCGCTGTCTTGATTAATATGCATTATTTCAACAGGTTCTTTAATTGCTTGATCAGTTTCAACTTCCTTCAACAGAGATCACAGGTTCCCATTTTTTTAATATTCTGCTCATTTGCATTTATAAATCATAATAAGCATTCAAAACCACAAAAGTGTTCATGGGGTAAAGTGTAGCATGTTCATAGAAAATATTTTTGAACAAAAGTGGCCACGCAGGGAATTCGATCAAAACTAGCAACTTGATTGTAAAAAAAAAACGTTTGGCACTCTCAAAAAAGAGGCATATTTGTGACAAATTCATTTTAATTCCCATCAAAACTGTCTAATAGGAGGATACTGTCAAGGTTACTGTTAACTAATAAACAGTTTTCCCAGCATTAACGATTTCGTGAGCCTGGGTTGACTCTGTAGTCCTAAAAAAATAATTGTGTAAAACGTTTTTCATTATGCATTATATGTTTCAGAATACACATAAAAATACATCTTGGCCTAATAATCCTTCAAAGGGCTCTCTCTCAATATGCTTATCTATATATCATAAAACTCATTCACATGGGAAAAAAAGCAACAGAAAAATATTATTTACAACTTTCCTAATAGAAAAAGAGACGGAGTGAAATTACTAGTAAGTTTGAAGGTCAAATATATGATAGTCAAAAGTAGTATTTTAGTGGTTAAAAAAACGTAATAAAGAATCTCTCATCGTGGGATTACACCAAACAAACAAAATGTATTTTTTTATTTGGTTATAGGATCAAAGATAGCTAATGAGCGTTTGAAATGGAATCTTTTATTTTTGATGATCACCAGATGATATATATAAATTATATCAGTGTAAATGTATATTTTGTATTATGTCAAAAAATATTTTGTTTTTTTTTTACTTCATTCCAAAAAATTATTTTTTAATCCTTTTATTTTCAATAAGCTCACACCCCTCTCTTAGGGTTATCGCGTCCCCCATGGGTCACGCCCCACAGTTTGAGAAACGCTGTCTTAATCCATTTGTACGATAGTACTGATAAATTGATAATATATTTTAAATAAAATATTAGATTTTTACACTTTATGAATCCATCTTTACCTTTTGACAAACACTTGGCCATAATTCAAAAAATGCACTAGCTTTATTTAAATTTTCATTTAACTTTTAACACAAAACATTTCAACTTTAGGTGGTTCCCTCCTCTTTAAATTTAAAAGTATAATCAACGTAGTTTCCCTTTGTGTTCCGTCCGAGTTTACTTTTCTTCAAACCAATGTTATGCTCTCCCCAAAAAAGATTCATTTGTTTACAATCAAACTTCTACTGTAAAGATTCCCCGAGTTTTTAATTTGAATTTCTATCCCTTATACTTTTTTCTCCTCGACACTCTACCTAATTCCATTATTCGCAGTGTTTCTTTTTCTTCCATCAGTCCTTCGGAAATTAGTAGACTCCTTAATAAATCACTCTGGTAAAAGGAATACTTTAATGATGACGGGAATGCCTTGTCACCGCATGCTAAACAGGTCTCAAGTAACCCATTAAGAATTCGGCGTCAACGAATTTAGATTACTTGATGTAGATGAAAGGATCAAGCAGTGTATGCCAGCTCTGATTACTTGACCAGCTTCACATTCAGCTCACAGTTCGGCTACTGATGGAATCAATATTGATTTCTTTCGAAAGTAAATACTGGTAGAGTGTTACAAAGTTGAAACTTCATTTTCCACTTCCTGACGTTGATTGCAACAGACCCAAGCGTGAGGCATGACATTCTTTGAAGAAAAACGATACTTTCTGGAATGAGCACGTCGTGAATGTAAAACAGATTGTCCCCTCTAGGAAGAGTTTAAGGCAAGTACTTTTAATATACTCTATGTTTACTCAACAGAAAGTAAAGATAAGATTTTAATAACTTAAGTTGTCGAATGGAGAGAGAATGCTTCAATTTGAGACAAGTGTATTTTCTGCTGTCTAGCAAATGAACAATCTTTTGGATTATCTTGATTAGAAAGTAATTTGTTTATTTAAATAATCGATATTTGATAACACAGTTGTCGGTTTTAATAGCTTAAAAATAATTCCATGAAAAAAAGCAAACAATTTGTATGTATGATAAAGTATATACGAATGAGATAAATAACTTCAGAAGTGTTAGAAAATAGAAATCAAATATCAAATTTTTGGATTTTTAAACATTCATTTAGGTAACTAAAGATATTTTGTATACATAGAAGGTAATACTCAGTTTCCTTATTAAACATAAAATGCTTTATTCCTATTCTTAAAGAAATGTCTTTTTATTCTAAATGTTAACAAATAAATTGCTCTTGTAATAGTTTTTTACTTAAGAAAAATATTTAACAAGCTTTTTATTCAAATCAACTTGATTACTTTCTTTACAAATAAAGAATTTCTCATTTATCAAATATTTAAACTTCTTGGAATCAATAAACCTGGATGTTATACAACATATGCTTATTTTTAATCCATTGCAAGTATTTCTTAAATAAATATTTAATAGCATACTTTATATTTCTCACATAGATAAAAATTGTAATTTTGAACGATTATAAATTTAAATAAAGTGCTACGTTTTCCTAATGCTAAATCATTTATTAATAGATAGTCCTTAATTTATAGCTACATCAGTTATATTCATTATGCAAGATGTTGACTCAATAAGCTAATGAATTATTCACGAATTCGTTTAAAAATATATTGTCAAAATTCATAACTTTAAACTTCCGCTGATACATAATACAGATATGAGTTTTATGAACAGATTAACAAAAATACTGTGTTTATCTATAAAAATTCTTATTTTATTTTCTCCTAAAAAGGCAGTATTCTTTTCATACAAATACAACAAATACATACAAAAAAATGACAACAAAATAATTTTAGTCAGAACACACTAAAATTGATTCACAAAAATTAACCCATTAAAAAATCAGATGAATATAAGTAAAATATTTTTAGATTTTCATAAAATAATTTTAAGAGCTCAGTATTATAAAATGGCGATTTGTGTTGTACATATTAAAACCCTTGTTTTAGTAGATAAAATGCAATTGCATGATATTTTAAATATATTATATCCACTGTAGTACAATTATGAGTGTAAGGAACCGCTGCCTGCACCTGGCAACAGGTCGAACGAGAGACGATATAAAGAGAAGGATCCGGCAAGGACAGGAGAAAAGGTCGGAACGGGAGAGAGAGAGAGAGAGAGAGCGGTGGCGAAGAAACGGGGGTTGTGAAAAGTAGAGACGGCTGAACGATGTATCGTAATCTTGTAACATCTCAATATATTCTTTATTTTAAGAAATGTCCCATAGAAGGTGTGGAATAAACAGTGGGACAAAACCCTGTGTTTGCAATTATTTTTAATTCACAACGCGAACACGATCAGAAAAGAACCCACAAGTTTACACTGGTGTCAGAAGTGCGATGCAATGGAGCAGAAGTTAAATGAATAAAATATTTCAAATTGTGATCGGTGTTCGTGCTACATAATTGTGAACAAGGTTCTAGTGGACATTCGGTTTGAAAGGAAATTTTTAACAAGGAAATAGAATCCTGCAGAGAATCTTCAAGTTGATGACCACGTGCATCCCGGGAATTGTCATGCAGCAGTTTCAAGTAAAAAAAAAAACAAGACCTTCTTCATATGGAGTTTTACCATCACCTGCCGAGTTGGGCTATGAACGAACAGATGTCGTATTTTTCTTCATTTTCTGATGAATGGAGCCGTGATCTGAAAACAACGAAGGAAATCCCAGTAGTGTTCAAGTACAGAAACAGCGTTCACGTCGAGGTAAGTTGCTATTGTTCCCCTAAGTTAAAATATTGTGTGAATATTTAAAAGAGTAATGGGATGCAGTCATATTTAATTTGTTTTTTTAAAAATAAAATAGAAAAAGCAGATATATCTGAAAAAAGAAAAGTTCTTTGGTTTATTGCAATATTCTATGTTGTTGGATTATTGTGTAGATGAAATAAGAAAATTGTGTACTTATTTTACCTGGAAATGATAGGGTATCATTTTAAATGTTGTAAAATATGGTATTTAGAGTTCTAGTGTTAAACTATAATTTCTTTTATCATCATTCTTTACTGTTTTGAAGTTGTCTCAAAAATTAAAATCTGGGTATAGAAAGTGTTTTGCATAACAATTCAGTTTGCAGTATTTAAAAAAAAGAATTAGATTAATTTGTCTTGAAATAATGGTTGAGAAAAATGTATGTTTGAGTGGGTGAAAAATATCCATTAAAAAATGTGTATATGTATTTCAAGTAGACGGACTTCCTGTTAAAATGTTGTAAATAAGAGATTTTGTAGGTTATTTATGACTCAGAATATGGCATGTTTTTTTTTAATATTATATGATAGTTTTTTATTTTAAGTAAAAGTGTTGCAATTTGTCAGTTAGTTGATAGTTTAATGCAATCTGAGGTTATTTCCTTTGCTCGTAATTTATGATGTATATATATATATTGGTTTTTTTTGTTTCCTGCATAAGATTCTTCTTTTAATTAAAAAAAAAAAGAAACTAAGAGTAGATTTATGATTTGAGAAATAATTCTAATGGTAATGTAGCTAAAGTATGTTGTTAATTGTGTGTTTTTTTTAAAAAGGTTCTGCGTTCTGATTAGTTACAAATAACTGTGTCTCATATAAGTTTTATTGTAAACATATTTCGTATTGTGTTTCTGGAATTTGAGTACTCTTAGAAAAAAAACGAGTGTATTATTTTTATTTTGCTTGTTAAATATATAGTACTAGGTCATTTAAGTGATTGTATTTAAATTTGTCAGAAGGAAATTTGGCATTAGGTTTAGCTTTATTAGAAATGGCATTTCTCATTAGAAGTAAGAAAATTGACTTAATTCAATTAGCGCGGGGCTTAGATGAGTCACCTGATCCGTCTATGTCTAAAATTGTTTTAAGGAATTTAATAATCTCTAGTAAATATTACAAGGAGGAAGAGGCAAAAGAGTTATTGCAAGTTATTACAGCTGATAGGTTAGAGACAGAACAGCAGCAAAAACTAGAACAACAAGAACAATTATCAAATGAAAAATTACGCTTGGAAATAGAATTATCTAGGAACGCTAATCAGAGTGCTACTCAAAATAATGGTCAAACCTCACGTGTAAAATCTTTAGATGAAATAGTTAAAATGGTTAGGCTGTTAACTGTAAATGTACCCAATAAATCAGATGGGTGGGACTATTTTTTCTAGTCTTGAAAAGGCTTTCGCTAGTGAAATGGTTAGCGACGAGTTAAAACCGAAGGTTTTGTTATGCATGTTAGGAGACAAAGTGTCAAACTTATTAGTTAACCTAGGCGAAGAAGAATTAAAAGATTACGAATCTTTAAAACAGGTTGTGCTCAAGGAGTATGAACCCTCACCAAAAATATGTTTAGAAAATTTTAGAAAGGCCAAACGTAACTCTGACGAAACTTTCTCTCAGTTCGCGTCCCGTTTAACATCGATGTGGTTATACTACTGTAAGTTAAGAGAAGCGAATGATTTTTAGTCAGTTAATCAACTGATCGTAGCAGATAAAATGTTTGAAATGTTGGATTCTGAGACGGCGACCCATATTGGTGTGCTCCAAGGGGAAGAATGGTACAAACCCAGGGACTTGGGCAAACAATGTGATACATTTTATGCTTCCAAAGGGAAATCCTGAGATGAACCTGAGAGAGCTAAATGAAATGATAGTGAAAAGAGTAGTTTTAATGGTAGTTGTGGGGTAAACAGCCATTTGGGGAGAAAAAGTCAGATAATTTTTCTTCTAGGAAAAACTTTGATAAAGGTCAAGTAACTGAAATTAAAAAAATCGCTTGTTTCACCTGCGGATCAGATAAACATTTTAAGCGGGATTGTCCGAAAAACAAAGAGGTAGATAATAAAAGACTTAATGTGAATAAGGTGTCAACAGAAGGGACGGAATTGGTAGATGCGACGGTAGCTGCTAGAGTTGATTTGCTAGGTAAAGTCATTCCTAGACGGGCTATTGAAGACAAATTAAGTAAAGTAATGAAAACATCTATCAGTGTAGATGGGAAATTAGTTCATGCTTTAGTGGATTCTGGTACGGAAATTACTGTTATCAAGAAAGACTTAGTTCCTTGAATATCGGTTGAAGGAGCTTCCACGATTTATTTGAAAGGTATTTTCGGTCCAGCGGTTAAATGTCCTTTAGTATATGTTCCAATTGGCCTTGCTACCGGTGGCCAGGTTAATGTGGTGCACCAGCAAGTGGTATGTGCTTTGGCAGAAGTTTTGGTAGAAGACGTGTTGCTTCCACCAGAGGTTTTGGATATGTTGGGAGGAGCCCAGAGTGAAGAGAATTCACTGGCTCAAAGCTCTCGGGACGTGAGGGTTGACTCAAGAAATGTAGATGAAACCGAGGTTTCATCGGGTATTCTGCCAGAGAAAGCACAGGAGCACATTGAGGATTCTCAAAGGAATATTACTTCATGTCGGAATGAAGTGGGAACATTGGGTACTAAGGATGAGGAGGTGACCGCTGAGATGGATAAAGGAAGCATGCTGGCTGATAGTTTTCGTTCCGGACAGGAGTGTTGTGCCGAGTTAGCATTGGTTTGGAAGCAGGCTAAGGAAGGCAAAGGAAACTACTATGAAGTAGATGGATATCTATTTCATAGAGATAAAATACTCGGGGAGAGTATTGGGTAACTGGTAATTCCGAAGTGCAGAAGAACTGAGGTGTTGAGACTAGCGCATACTTCAGTGTTCAGTAGTCACATGGGTCCCAAGAAGACGCTTGAACGAATCAAGTATTCTTTATTTTGGGAGGGTCTAAGTTCCAATGTGAAGAAATTTTGTGAATCATGTAAAGAGTGTCAGCTCACTCGATCGGTTAGGATTAAAGGCCGATCACCCATTACACCTGTGGCAAGGTCTGAATTGCCATTTCAGGTGGTGAATATGGATCTGATAGGTCCAATTGATCCGCCAAGCTCAAAGGGACATACATATATTTTATGTCTGGTTAATCAGCACACTAGGTGGGGCGAGGCTAGGCCGGTGACTAATCTCAGTGCAAAGGTAACCCGTGAAGCTTTGTTAAATATATTTTTGAGAACCGGGATTTATCTTTTGTTGAAAAGGGAAGGTTTTGTAGAAAAGAATAGCGCAGCATCGTGGGTCACGGTACTGGATTTGTGGAAGTGGTATTTTTGTCGTTCTCTCACGAAGAATTATGCCGCATGCTTTATGTCGTTTGGAATTTGCATGACTAAAAAAGTGAGGTTTAAGATTGAATACACTTCTTATGGATGTAATTTAACGGCTCAGGTTTTAAGAATGTTAGAGAAGTTTGTTGTATCTCGAATAGTCGATATAGACATTCTGATGCAAATTTGGAAAAATCGTGTAAAGCAAAGTAACTGTGTATTAGAATGGGTGAGATGGGTTGGGTCGGAAATCATACCGGCCAAAGGCAAATTAGAGCCGTAGGAAAGTTTTCACTGTGTACTTAATATGGATTTAGTGAACTCATTGAGCATTCATATTCATGAGTTAATGAAATAAACATTGTCTAGATTAAGATAAAAACTGTAATGTATATATTTAGTGTTTTTTTTGTATAATGTGTTTTCTATGTTTCTGTTGGCAATCCCATTACATTTAAGATCTTTCTGGGAACATAGTCACTTATTTCAATTGAGTGAACTATTAATATTATTTCATGTGTTTGTTTTAAAGAACTTTGACTAGAAGAATCATCAAGACTTTTGACAGTTGCAATTATTGTGTGTTCTGTTTGTGGATTTTCTGTTTCACGGTTTGTGAATTTTCTGTTCCTGGTGTCTGAAATGGTAAAATCAGCCACAAGAGGCAAATTTTACTCTTAGGTGGGGCGTGTAAGGAACCGCTGCCTGCACCTGGCAACAGGTCGAACGAGAGACGATATAAAGATAAGGATCTGGCAAGGACAGGAGAAAAGGTCGGAACGGGAGAGAGAGAGAGAGAGAGAGCGGTGGCGAAGAAACGGGGGTTGTGAAAAGTAGAGACGGCTGAACGATGTATCGTAATCTTGTAACATCTCAATATATTCTTTATTTTAAGAAATGTCCCATAGAAGGTGTGGAATAAACAGTGGGACAAAACCCTGTCTGCAATTATTTTCAATTCACAACGCGAACACGATCAGAAAAGAACAAACAAGTTTACAATGAGTTTAAAAATAAATTCACAGTTCTTAGTTTTATCTTTTCACAGCTTTTAACAAGAGTTTTTTTAGTAAAAGGTGTCGTAAGAATGCTTTTTTCGAATAGTTGTAAATGCTGCTTTTTGAAATAGTTAGAGTAAGAAATTTATTCAAAAGCATTGAAATGGAAATTAAAGAAATTTTAAGGTATCCAAATACGTTCAGAACCGTGATTTTGAAAAAGCAAATAAACGGATAATATTTATGATATTTAGTGTCACTTAGATTAGAAAATGTACACAAAATTATTTAAGAATAGTATTACAATAAAATATTATTTAAGTACAATATTTTGATAAAAAGGAACATAGAATGACCCATTTTTAAAATATTCTCCTTTTGTGAAAAGTACTTCTATTATAATAATATTTTGCCTGTATATAGCTCACACGTCTGTACAAAAGCTCAACTAGAATGTTTGAAATTTATAACTTAGAAGTGGGTTTATCCATGTTTTACAACGACAGAGGGGAGAAATTTTAAGAAAAAAACGCGGATAATTATTTCAATGGGTGGTAACTCTGAAAATAATGTGAATTTTTCAAAAATCATTGTTCAGCCTCTGTAAAGAAGTCTAAGCTATATACAGGCAAAATATTATTATAATAGAAGTATTTTTCACAAAAGGAGAACATTTTGAAAAAATGTTATTCTAAGTTAATTTTTTGCCGAAATATTGTATTTAAATAATATTTTTGTCAAAATGTCCTTAAAACAATTTTATACATGCATTCTATTCCAAGTGACAATAAATACCACGAAAATTATCCATTTATGTGCTTTCTTAAAATCACGGTTCCGAACGTGTGTGTAGTTGGATATTTTAAAACTATAAAAAGGTTTCTCTCTCTCTTTCACTCTGTAAACAAGTAATATTAGATATGTTATTCTAATTACAGACTATCTGCTAGTTGTTTTGAGCTCTAAATTAACGACTACCTCGAAAGAGGTTTTCAGGCAAATCTTATGTAGCTATAAATTTTCTAAATGGGGTTCGTATACAGCTAGTTTCAGACTGTATTTAAGAATTTTTGCAATACCCACGATCAATTGTATGATATTTCTTTACAAATAGGTTTCCAGTATCATGGAATTTATAGCTTCAAACATTGAGACCATTAAAGAAAACTCGATAGGATTTATCATAGAAGATGATTTTTCGGTACTCATTTTGTTTGTCTTACTTTCTGATATCATGTCTTCTTATTTTTTTTCTTTCTTTCTACGAAATGATAAAAAAGACTACTCTCCAAATTTATTGTAAACCATATATGTTGCTTATATACACATCAATCATAAGCACACACATCAATTTATTAAATGAGATCCTATTAACAGATGCAAACGTTTCCTATATTCCTATAAGACTCAGCTCGTAAATTCGACCCGGAACATTCCCCGTTCCAGAAAAAAATTTGCTTTATTATTTGTTCCAGTATCATTGGGGTCAGTATAGTGTTAAAAACCAGAACAATGGAATATTTAAAGATAAAAATATTGCAGGTCTTAAAGAGATAGAATGTCTTACGTGCGCATATCTGCACGATTGTGTGAGTTGGGACTTAAAGGCATATATTTTCCGTAGCACCCACGATACGAAATTTAAAGTTTAAATATATATATATTATAATTTGGAACCTTAACTATTATTATACTAATAAAAGTGAAAGCATAGTATATATATGTCATGTATTGTAGTAGCGTTGGGAGGTGTTGGTTTGTTGTCATATCGGGTTTATTGAAGACATCTTTAGACTTGGCTGCTTCTCCTTTATTAGGAAGCACACATCAGCAGATAAAAATACAATTGCGGTACATTTTCACATTGAATAGAGAAACTCTCAACGATTACTAAGTAAAGCAGACAACGACAAGCAGCAGCAGTAGCAGCAGCGGTTATTTACATTTTTACATGATGAAGACAAGCAGACAAAAAAGAGTGATTGCACCAGATTTTTGCTTTTATATCAACAGTGGTTATTACGTAATAGTAATTCTGATTGGTGGCTAGAATGGGTGGGACAGGGATTTCGGACTAGCCGATTACGATTAAGATTACGCTGCTATTTTTAAACCAAAGATTTAAAGTTATTTTAGATTTTCGTACAAAGAGTTAATTAATAAAAATTATACTATAGGGAATTATTACATATATATATATATATATATATATATATATATAAAGGGTGTTTTTTTTAGAGGTATAGAACTTTAAATTAAAGTAAAACAACGATGTATTATTCGATTGACATGAATTTTTTTTATTCGAAAGATAATCTTGTGGCATTACATTTTAAATATGATTTCTGAAATATGACTGCCACAGCTGGCTGGGATGTACTCCAATCTGGACGTCCAATTTTCGCTGACTTTTTCCAACATTTGTGGCCGTATATCGGCAATAACATGGCGTATGCTGTCTTCCAAATGGTCAAGCGTTAGTGGTTTATCCGCACAGACCAATGACTTTACATAGCCCCACAGAAAATAGTCTAGCGGTGTTAAATCACAAGATCTTGGAGGCCAATTCACAGGTCCAAAACGTGAAATTAGGCGGTCACCAAACGTGTCTTTCAATAAATCGATTGTAGCATGAGCTGTGTGACATTTTGCGTCGTCTTGTTGGAACCACAGCTCCTGGACATCATGATTGTTCAATTCAGGAATGAAAAAGTTAGTAATCATGACTCTATACCGATCACCATTGACTGTAACGTTGTGGCCTTCATCGTTTTTCAAGAAGTACGGACCAATAATTCCACCAAACAGTCAGTTTTTCTGGATGTAACGGTGTTTCGACATACACTTGTGGATTAGCTTCACTCCAAATGCGGCAGTTTTGTTTGTTGACGTAGCCATTCAACCAGAAGTGAGCTTCATCGCTAAACAAAATTCGCTTATGAAAATCGGGAACAACGGCAATCTCGTTTTGGGCCCATTCGACGAATCTACGCCTTGCTTGATGATCGTTTTGATCAATTGACAGACCAAACTGAGAATAAATCACTAGACAGCTGTTAAATCGGTCGCCATCTTGGAAAGTACTGTCAACTTAAACTTCTATACCTGGGAAAAAACAATCTTTATATATATATATATATATATATATATATATATATATATATATATATATATATATATATATATATATATGCATATATATATGTATATATATATATGCATATATATATATGTATATATATATGTATATATATATATGTGTGTGTGTATATATATATTTAATCCTAATGATTAGTTAAAATGAATATTTAATACGTTACTTAATTCTTTAATAAATTATTTTAATTTTTTTATTAATACAATCGAATGTGTGTCTAATAATGTTCTATAGACTTAAAAGTACAATCGAAAAAAAATCGGAAGACTTTTTACACTCCTTAGCAATCATCGAAAAAAACACGCCTCAAAAACAACTATGCACTTAGAATTTATTTGGATATTAAAAGGGTTAATACTGAGCTTTTTACTTCTAACAGCCTAAATCCAACAAAAATCAACCTCGAAAATAAGCTTTAAAGGAAAAGGAAATGTTTAAGAGGAAAGTATCAAAGAAAAAGCTTTTCTTGAAAAATAAGCCTTATAATTAAGCTAAGTTTAGAAATTCTAGAAAGACGAAGACTTAAACTGCATTAGCTAGCGGTAAATGATCTCCCATCATGGGTGTGAAAAGGAATTTGAGGTATTCAGAGCATATTTTGAAAATCCTTAACAGCGCCGCTTTGCAGAACAATGTAAAAGCCATTCCAAGAGAATTAGCATCTCCAAAGCTGTTCTTTAAATCTTTTCTTTCTCAGTAAAATTCAGAATTCTTAGTGAAAATACTGAGCATACAAATAAATGATTTCGAACTTTTATCTGGGCATCATTTTCTAGGAAATGTAATGACGAAATGAAATGCTTACAGTTAAAACTGTCACTTTGTGAACATATGTAAATCATTATTTATATTTCTAATGTGTATAGTTGATAAAATTTTGTTATACAGTTGAATTTTGCAATTTGTGTGATAATGCGGAGATTTTATTACCATATTATTTGCTTATTTAAAGGAGTTATATATATACATGTGTTTGTGTGTTTGTATATGTGTGTGAAGGTATTTATAGATCAGAGAATTATCAAAATTCCAAACATACCTTTTTACCCTTTTGTTTATAATTATAAATGTAATTCAACCAATTTCAATTATCCTTATTAGTTATAAGCAAAACCACGCACCTAAAATAATTTTGAACATTTTAACTGCTTAAAACAATGGATAACAAACTTGTCTTTGGTAGTTTCAGTGAGCTATAAACATATTTAGCCAGATGGCTTTGTTAATGAAAGTTTGTTCATTCTAACGTACGTTAAAAATAATGAGAAATTAATATTAATTAAAATTAAAATTAAATTTATGTTACGAAATTATATATATATATATACGAATATATATACTAGCTGGTATACTCGCTTTTAGCAAAGGTGAATTAAAAAATAAAACAATAGAGATTGGAGGATAAAATTATTTTAATGGATTAGTTTTAAATTAATTGGCTTTTAAAAAAGACTTTTGGCAAGTAGCTGCACCACGAAAAACTATATATATCAAATTTTAAGTCAATAGATCTAATAGGTAAAAAAAGGGATGTTTTTCATCTATAGCACCCCCGTAACCCACTCTTGTAAGTCGATTTTTGGAAACTGCTTCTTAGCTGATCTCTTCTCAACAAAAGTAACATGTTTTCCAAATTTCAAGGTTATAGTTTTAGCAGTTCATAAAAGAGAAATTTTTTTTATAAAAAACACTTTCGTAAAACCCATTGGGATCGATTTTCCTCAAACCCCTACTTAGCAGTTCTCTGCTCCATGAGAGGGGAACATAACTGCTAAATTTCAAGTCTTTAGATCTAATAATTCAAAAATGGTATTTTTATCTATAACCCCTCGCAACACTCAGTGGGGATCTATTTTTACAAAACCTTTCCTGTAGCTGATCTCTGTTATATGAAAGGAACAGGCACACCACATTTCAAATATATAGGTGTAATACTTTCAAGTCTGGAATAATTGGGTATAATGCCGCTTTTATCCTTCACAATGCCCTTAGGGGTCAATTTTTATAAAAACCTATTTCTTAGTGGATATTTACTTCGTGAAAGGAACATGCCTGTCAAATTTCATGTCTGTAGGTCTAATAGTTCAAAAACGGGAATATTTTTCTTTAACGGCACTTAACACCTTGCAATCCACCTAGGAGGTCAATTTTCACAAATCTTTTCTTAGCGGATCATTATTACAAAAAGGAAACACACTTTTTAAATTTCAAGCAGTCCAGAGATATCATGATGAGTGTGTGAATTGTTTTCCTCTTATATATATATATATATATATATATATATATATATATATATAAGGAATAATATTCCTTATTCCTTATAATTTTATAAGGAATAAAACAGAAAAAAACAATCAAAAAAGATGCACGAATTAATTGTAATGCATAATACAATAAGAGTATGAAATTATAGATTAATTTGTTGACATAAACCCTTTTAATGGATCATGAAATTAAATTAATTTAAAATGATTTCGTACTCCGATTACATTTCATTGGTTAAAAATAATAACTTATGATGTAAATCCTTAAATTATTTCTCAAATATTCAATTATGATGTGAATGTTTTAAATTAGTTTTCAGGATCTTTCTTATTTGAGATTTGTGAAAGGCCCTTAATATGAATTATTTTCTTTTTCTAGTATTCCAGCATTTGCTATAATTTCAAAAGAAAAATCTGATAATCTAAAAATTTTCTAACACTAAGCCTTATTCAAAATATTCAGATGAAAATAATTTATTATTAAGACCTTTAATCGCATATAGCCATATCTCTTATTTCCTTCTACAATACCTGTATTTCAAATATGAATATATCACTCGATTAAAAAAGCAATTGAAGACAAAATTACACATTAATAATTATGTTTTTTAAATTTTTTCTGAGCTTTTGTTCATGGAATACAAATTAAAATCAGAGTAACTCTGAAACAAAATCAGAATATTACTTACTGTGTTAAATCGAATAAAGTATTTATATATTCAAGTATCTAAGAGGGAAAAATACTCCGATCTGCTTGAGGCACTTTTTAAATTTCCTCAAAGATTAATTTTCTTTTATCTTTGTTCCTCTTTTAATTAGTAGTTTATATTCTTTTTATAAAGATAAAAGTATGCTTAATTATACTGATTATATTCACTCTCACTGGTAACTAATTTAACTTTTTCCATTCATTGAAATTAATATCTCATAGGTCCAAAAACATCTCTTTGGAGGACAACTTATAATAAAATAAAAATAATTAAATTAAAGAAGTATCATTTTTATTAATAATAAAAATAAAAGAAATGTTAAAGTTGCTTTATGAAATTCTTACCTCTTTATATGTGTGTAAGAGTGTTAATGTGTGCACATAAGTACACAAACACACACGCGCACATATGCATGTATACACATAAACTATTTCAAGTAATGAGAGCATAAATTCTTTCAAGCAGAAATTATCAATTTTAGGGAATTGAAAAGCGAAAACAGTAACCCCAAATGTACATGAAGATTTTCTGAAATAAATAAATTACGTTTTTTTCTCGACGAATTTGTAAACAAGTATTAATAAACATATATTTTAATACATGTTTTCCAAATAATTGCTGTTTTTAGCTAATACTTAACAGTTGCTTTAAAATAAATTTTTAGACAAAATCTTACATAAGCAGATATTTTTAAAGTGTAATACATATGTAACATATTTTTAAAAATACCTCAATATTAATACCTCAGATAAATTTTTGGATGTTTTTTTTCAAATGGATTTTTTAAATGTAACGGAAAGGACTTAAAAACTTAAATCCACTACGAGAAGATCAATACGGATTTTTTTCTAGATTTTCTTATTACCAGCTTCTATTTATTCTAGTAAGTCTTAAGATATTTTAGTTTTCATTTTTATAAAATTTACTTTCTGATCAAATTCTCTTCCGTTATTTTTTAGTTTTTCCTTTGAAATTAAACAAATACATGTGTACAAAATCATACTGCTATCTATCAAGCAGGATCACCCTCAATAATTTATTCTAAATATTGTTTCTCCTGGGATACGATTATTTAAAAATTTGTAAAAGCTTTTTGAATATATTTAATGCCTTGAATCTTTACCGTAATGCCTATAATTTTTAACAGTATATTTTTCAGACATTTTTATGACCCTCCGGTCAATATGAGCTTTTTTGCTAAGAAATATTTTTCTCTCAACCACTTACAGAATTAACCCACAAAGTATACGCTCAAGAGAAGCAAAATCCGTAATAGAATAGGAGAAGACATTATTAAATCTTTGTAAGAAGGAACTTCATTGAATGCATTGTTAACACAGTAGATCAATTATCTCATAGTCACAAGTTTCATTTCTCACGATATTTAAGTCAAGCCAGGGTTTAAGTCATGATTCTCCATCGAACTAACTTAGGGAGAGCTGACAAAGCTAAACCTCCTTAACTGATACTAGACTTCATAGTATTATCTTGGTAAGGTATGGAAATTAATAGAGAATGATGAACCAAATCGTATGTAGCCTTCATCATTTAGTCGTGAAATAAAAAAGTTAATCGTACATTATATCCATTAATAAATTAATGCAAAATCTATAATAAATATTATTATTACCCAAATCGCAAAATATATTATAGTTTATTAATATAACAGATGAAGTATATGATGTCTGTATCGGACAAACTTCATAAAATCAAAAGGATCAGATAACAAGAATGATAATTAACCTATTAAATTACTCATCTAACTTCCACATAATTCAATATGATGATTAAGACATCTCTTTTATTTAAGGAGTAGTAATTCGATTATTTTTCTGGAAACAGGTCTCAAAATCATGCATGAATCAATTATGTTGCTTCAGATAGAGACATAAATCAATAATCAATCTATCAATCCATCCAAGCATAATTTTAACTTTCCGTATTTTAAAAAATGTAAAAATTTCATCATTTTGATGTTCATACTTAATGCAATCCAAATATAAAACAATACAAAAAATAGTATTGGAACAAATCTTCCTACAATGTGCTGTTATTTTAAGATAAGTACTTCTTGGCAGTGGTGCCTACTTCTGTAAGTCTCAAACAACAAATAATAGAAAAAATGGCCTTAACGACTGGCGCGAGTAGGAATTACTTGCGTCTCAGTGGATTTAAGGTATGTACGGCGTAGCTGTGGACTGGTAAGTCGGAGGTTCAACTAAATATCCCTGCCAAGGTCAACAGCCTGTCGTCAATGTGGTCATCTAGGAATTGAACACTAGATGGCAGCATAGACAAACGATACTGATTGATTATATATACATTCTTTAGAGAGTCTAACTAAGATTGCCTTAATAAATCAGGACTGGTAATTCAAAATAGCAACGGCGCAAGCGTCAACTAGGCCCGCCATCTCAAGAAGAGATTGCCCACAAAGTCATAAGAAAAACGTTCCAACGACACTCAAAAAAATCTAATGGAGTTATAAAACAATTGCAGTAATTGCCTGAAAAAAAAAACCCTTCTCACTACATCGACTAGAAAGTCAAACACACACACACACACAAAAAAACGAAGTAAAACCCCCATTTTTCTGTGGGGAAGGTGGTACTTCCTTCAACAAGTCGAAAACAACAAAGCACAGGAATAAAAATTCTTAACGATCTGTCCGAATAAGGATTCCTTTCGTTTCAGTCATCTAAGGCATGCACGGCGTAGCTGCGGACAGTTAGGTCAGTGGTTCAAATAAACACACATGCCAAGGTTAACAGCCTGTTGCAGAATCTTTCTTAAAGGTCATTTATGTACTTCCCCAGTATGTGCATCTGTAATGTTCGAAAGCATCTAATACAATACAAATGGAGGGTAAAAACAAGATAATGAAACGGTTGCTATGGTATCTATGTACCGTTACATTCTTTTTAAGTTTATATAAATGACTGGAAGTATTTTTTTAAAAAAGAAAAAAAAAAGTTTATAAAATAGGGGCTTATGAGACCCATTTATTGTGTCTTAAAATGATTGCGAGCTTTATACATTTTGGAAGATTTTAAACAAATTATTTTTACTAAGCAGCTAAGTTTTCTATCAAAGTACATTCAAGCTTATATAAAAAGGAGCTGAACCTAAAGGGTTTTATTAGAGGTACAGAACTTTAAATTGCAATAAAACAACAATGTATTATTTGATTGACATGCATTTTTTTTATTCGAAAGATAATCTTGTGGCATTACATTTTAAATATGATCAAGCAAGGCGTAGATTCATCGAATGGGCCCAAAAAGAGATTGTCGTTGTTCCCAATTTTCATAAGCGAATTTTGTTTAGCGATGAAGTGCACTTCTGGTTGAATGGCTACGACAACAAACAAAACTGTCGCATTTGGAGTGAAGCTAATCCACAAGTGAATGTCGAAACATCGTTACATCCAGAAAAACTGACTGTTTGGTGCGCTTTATGGGCTGGTGGAATCCTTCTTCAAAAACGATGAAGGCCACAACGTTACAGTCAATGGTGATCGGTATAGAGCCATTATTACTATCTTTTTCATTCCTGAATTGAACAATCATGATGTCCAGGAGCTGTGGTTCCAACAAGACGGCGCAACATGTCACACAGCTCGTGCCGCAATCGATTTATTGAAAGACACGTTTGGTGACCGCCTAATTTCACGTTTTGGACCTGTGAATTGGCCTCCAAGATCTTGTAATTTAACACCGCTAGACTATTTTCTGGGGGGCTATGTAAAGTCATTGTTCTATGCGGATAAGTCACAAACGCTTGACTATTTGGAAGACAACATTCGCCGTGTTATTGCCGATATACAGCCACAAATGTTGGAAAAAGTCATCGAAAATTGGACGTCCAGATTGGACTACATTGGAGCCAGCCATCTCAGTCATATGCCAGAAGTCATATTTAAAATGTAATGCCACAAGATTATCTTTCGAATAAAAAAAAATCATGTCAATCGAATAATACATCGTTGTTTTATTGCAATTTAAAGTTCTATACCTCTAAAAAAACATCCTTTATATCTCAAGGTTATTTATTTGATATAAATGCAACAAGTATGCGAGTAAATGCTCAACTGCATTTTTGTTTAATAAAAGAGAAAACTTTCTTGAAGTACGTTTGTTATTTAGATGTACAGAGCTAAAATGTATGTATTCTGAATTTTGGAATATTCTGTATTGTGAAACAGATATACAAAATATTGGATCCTTTAGCTCTAAATATCCACCAAATATATCGTTACACTAATTTGATGCTCTATTACTTAACTCATCAACTGTGTCCCAATGTTGTGTTTATAAAGTTTTATGCTATATGGCAACACCTTATCACACACATTCTCTAACAAGCGCAAAAATTTAGTTAGCATTATTTATCATCCTAGCTATGGCATCGTTGATATGCTCCTTAGACGTAATATATATAATTATGTAAAGCATTTAATTTAATTGGTTAGGATGTATACGGAGTGAATGGTTAGCATTACTGCGCTAATGAAAGATACTTAACGACTTAGCTCTATATCAAGTAAATCCACTTTCGGCGTCTTTAGATTATTAACAGAGCGAATCATTTTAAGCAATTTAAAATTTATTCAGTATATATTGTAATATATTTTTGCAAAATTGGAAAGAAAAACATTTCTTACTATTGCGCCTATGATTGAGTAAAATATAATAAACGTAACGAAATAAAAGGGGGAAAATAAAATTATCTAGTGACTTAGAATTCATAAATTTAATAGCTGTATTTGTCTCAATTTTTTTCTGCATTGTGTCTTAATACTTTCTAGTGATTTAAAAAAGAGAAAAGAAGTAGTACCAGAAAATGGCATTCATGGGCTTTAAAATAAATTAATTGGATAATATATTTAACCCTTTATCTACCGACGGTACTTATAAGTACCACTCACTTTAAAAGTGCATAAAACAACCCTTTTTACGAATATTCTAATGGTACTTAGCAGGAATACTCTTTCAATTCCCTTCTTCCAGAATGGACGGCAGCACGGGTTATATAAAGAATATTTTAGCAAGGAAGGCGGATAGTTTTAAAACCAAAATTGCATTTTCAGCTGACATTTAGATAGGATTGTAGATGTTGTCATTTTTGTTCCGAAAAAGGGGTTAATGTCAAAAGGTGTCTTATTTTATATATGTTAAGGAAGAACTTAGTAATCGATTTGACTACTTATTTTAAGTAAACTGCGTATATAATTAATTTTACAGTTGTATAATTTTATGGCACCTATAAGTACCGACAGCACACTGGGTGTTGGGGTAAGTTTTTTTACCCCTTTCTTAGAATGTCCAGAAAAAAGAAGCTCAGTCTTCAAGAGGCTTTGGAGTTATTAGAGTGTCTACCATCTGAAAGCAGTGATTCACCAACAGATGATTCTTCAGATGAAAAAGCTCCAGCAAATAACCTGCTGGAATTTTCGTCGGATTCTGAAGAAAATTAACAATATCCAGAGTGAGCAAGGTTTCTGCGCTAACAAAAGGAGGAAAGGAAACTTGTCCATTTCTGACGATATTCGCTTAGAAAATCGTGGATGTCATTGGCCAACTTTTGTTTCGAATCGGGGTCGTTGTAAATTTTGTGCATTAAGAAACATCCAATCAAAATCCCACTCAAAATGCACAACATGAAATGTATTTTTATGTATTAATGAAAAGATTTTTTTTAGTTTGATCAAATTTAAGTTTATGTGTGTAAAACCTGTTATTATAGTAAAAAAAGTAAGTAACTTTTTAAAAAAATTTATAATTTTCAAAAATAAATTTTTTTGTGATACAAAATGTAGGTGGTCTCTATATTTATTTAGCATTTTTAAGAATTAAAACTTCGTTATAAAAAGTCAATTGGTCTTTTTGCATTATGAGAATATTTTAGACCGTTTTGTGCTGACAGTATTTTAAAGTACCAATTTCATTAATTAGCTCTAACGAATTAAATTTTCCTAAGTTGAGTATTTTTTATGTATATCCCTTAATTTTCAATACAGTAACTCAAAAAAAATATTGCATTAAATCATAATGAGGTTTATTTAGGGTTAAAGAAATAAAATCATTAGAGTTAATTCAAAATCTGCTGATATATTATTTTCCCTTTTTAAATCAGAATAATAAATAATTTGAGATTATAGACATAAAAATTTAGAAAAATTAAATTTCAGTGCTGTAATAAGGAATGCCAAGGAATCATAAACATGCATCTATTAAAAAAGTAAGTTTGAAAGTTATTAAATTGTTATGGAAAATATGTTTAAAAAAAACAAAAATGTTTTAGTTTAAATTTTTCACATGAAGTTTTCATGTACACTGATGTTCAAAGTTAAAAGAGTGCATATATTGCCAATATTATAAAAAGTGTTGAATGTGAAGTAAATTAATACTTCCAATCAAGGGTGAAATTTTAAGTAGAGAATAAAGGTGTGCGAACTTTGTACTTAAAAGAAAATGTTTTTTTTAAGCCAACCTGCTAATATCCGGGCTTCATTCGTGCACACAGCACGGATTGTTTCAGAGCCATTTTATACAACTTTCAAGGAAACTTAAAAGCAAGTAGTTGTCTTGTAGAGAATTTGAGTCCTAGTGCTATTGAGGATTATCCTTGTAGACGAATTGATTCTAGTAAAATCTGCCAAGGCTCTAAGTCCCCACTTTGGCATGGTGCGGAGCTTTGAAAAATAAGGCGCCAGCTCAAAGCTCTGATTTGATCCAGGTTCAAAATTCAGAGGTCCGCTATTAATAGCCTTCATATTTCTTCATAACACGACGTTAAAAATCAAATCAAAGCAAACTGTAAGATTAGCAACCACCAATGATTAGAAAATCGAATGAGGTGGTAAAGTGCCGGTAGACTTGAGTCAAGTAAGCTCAAGTACGTATTACAATATACTTAAGTATAACACCCAACATTACGTGCAGCTTAATTTGTTAATTTACTGAGATAGGAATCCATAGAGAGCATGTTTGGATAAAGTCAACGAATAGATAAGAAAGCCAATGAAGATGGATTATAGTCCATTAAAGAGAAGTGTTACAGGAGTACAGCAGCTCCTCAATGGTTTCTTGAGCTGCAGTACCCGGAACTCACGTTTGAAGAGCTTCTATTTCAGAAGGTTGTTCAGTGTTGGGTAAGGTCTTTTTGAAAAATACGTCTGCCGTTTGCGCACTACTTCCTTTGGCGCACAGAAGAGCTCATTGTAAAGAACATTGATAATGGGAGAAAGTTATATTTTCTGATATATCCGAATCAGGTTTAACCATTAATGTTCAACACATTGGAAGGGTACCTAAGGTATGTACGTATTTTTATGTTAGAGTGAAAGACTGAGATAATAGAGGAGAGTTAATGTTCTGAACAAGCATCGTGTTAAACAGGTGTACACCTTCAGGACTGAGGCAAAGATTTTGAACCCCTCTATATGTCCTCTAACATCTAAGAGAGAGACTCGTATCGCAATGGATATTTAAAGTTCTGCGCACATTTCGAAATATATGAGCTGAAAGACTTCCATGTGTTTGACAAGCAATCTATGACTACTATGAGCAAAAGGGAGAAGTTGGACTGCCTGCCGCAGATACTCACAAGCTCTTTCAGCATGACATTCAGCTCTCACACTGTTTTCAGCATGATAACCGGTTGAGAAAGCTTTATAAGAGGAGACTAAACTGTCTATCAACTCAGTTTTTTTTTAATCCAACGAGTAACACTTTTTTTAGACTTTGTGAGGGAATCCTCTGTCTCTCTCTCTCTCTTGCCTGTCCAAAGATGTGGGAGAAAGAGAAGAAATACTAGCCATAATCAAAACAATCTATTTATTGATTTCACTAATTAGCAACACTAATTCAATTAATTTCAAGAAGAAAATGTCTCAATGTTAGCAGTATACGTGGAACAACAACGAGATGCACGAATTATAAGAAGACTTCAAATATCGTCCTCCGTATTTTAGGATTAATCTTAAACTAACACTAATTTAACTTTAGTGACCAATCATCACTTTAATTATTTCATCAATTAAATCATTGAGTTACTCTATAAATTTGAGTGATACCTTATCAGTAGCAATCTCATCTAACTTCTGGCTCTCTCTCTCCTTCTCCTAGTTGCTAGCTAAAAAACCTTGACTATATATAACAGACTTTATTTCAATATCACGGTTTCTTCTTCAAAAGAGTTGGTTGTGAATAAACGTGAATTATAGCCCAAAGATTTCCCATAATGATTAGAAGAAGGTAAGTGAATAGATCCATCACAACTTTCCATCACTGATGCACCAAATGCACATTATTGCGTGTGTACGATGTCACACTACCTCCTCCTTACGTAGGTCGAAGAGGATATCTCACTGACTGATGAGGTTTCCAGGGGAGAATCCGAATGCAGTGGTGATTGAGAAGCTATTAAATCAGACACGAAAGGATTACAAATAGATGTTCATAGTAATTTAAGTGTTAGAACTAAGCACACGATATGCAGACAAGACTTATTAATAAGAAATGACAGACACTTATATGGAATGCAATACAACCTCTGAAATCCTATAATATCTTCTAATATCTAAGCGACTATAATTCCATAACTCACTAGTGTGGCTATATCGTTCTCAAAGCAATTCATATTATATATTTTACTGACTATTAATATGCTATTTAGTATTAACCTTCATTTACTGAGTGGAGTTGTTCTATCTCAAAGTCCCAGTTTGGCTGTGCGAAAAAAAAACCGAGGTAGAATTGATAGATCGTTTTTACAACGATATGTATTGTATAGTGTTTACGGTCAAACACTAGCTTCGCTGTGTATTTACTGATATTGTATATTTGTATATTATTTTTATTTACTATAGAATTAAGCTTTTGGTTGTATTAAAAATTATTAAAGCCTTTGTCTCTTGATATAAAACAGACACGACTTGAAATTCTAAAACGGAAGGATATTTAACTTGTACACCCGTAGTTCCCTTCCCCATGGGAGTCGAATTCTGCAAAGCCCGCACTTAGCGTATCTCTACTGAACAACAACAACAACAAACGCCTGATTTTTCAAATTTTAAAACTGTAGGTATAATAATAAAAAAACAATTTTCTTAGCCTCAACTCCATCTACCTCTCGACCTGAAAGTTGATTTCTGCCCCAATCCTTCTTTAGTAGATATCTATTAAACCAAAAAAACATGTCATTCAAACTTCAGAACGAGCACTATAGACAAAAAAAGGAATTTTTGTTTATAACACCCCTGTAGAATACCCCTGAGATTCGATTTCCACAAAACCTTTCTTAGTTGATATCTATTAAACTAAAGAAATATACTTGCTTAAATATAATTTAGTCTATTGTCCGGTGCTTCTCAGACTTTCAACATTTGCGACCCAATTTTCAATCATAATTTTCCTCGCGCCCCCCTTTCTTACAATAACAATGAATTGAATGCAATAATAATGTACGAGTACTTTGACGTTAAAACCGCAGTATGATTTTAATCATAAACCATGCAAGTTATCAAGATAAGTATTAAATTTTACTTATAATATTTTATATGACAAGCCCATGGGAGTCACTAGTAATTATTAAACTTGTTTTTAACTTAGTATCGAGAGATTAGTTATAAAATATATTGTAAAGTATTGATACATTTTTTATAAGTATATTATATCAGTGTAAATGTGTATTTTATTTTTTATTACATCAGAATGTATTTTATTTTGCTGCCTTTCAGTAATTATGAATTTTTTAAATCTTTTATTTTCGACTTTTCGATATGCCCACGCCCCTCTTGTAGATTTTTAACTCCCCATTAGGGAGGCGTGCCCCACGGTTTGAGAAACGCTGCTGTAGTCCCAATATTTCAAAAATTGCATTTTTTAATATCAACGTATAACACTCCCGTAATCCCCCTCCTCCTTCCTTGTCAGTCAATTTCTACTAAACTCATTCTTTGTGGACCTCTACTAAATAAAAGAAACATGCCTGTCAAATTTTAAGTCTGTATATTTAATAATTCATGAGACCTTGAGATAACTGAGTGAGTGTGAATCCCTTTTATTCTCTTTCTCTCTCCATCTCTTCTCAGTAGATATATATATATACAGTGCAAATTTTTTTCATTAAACTTGCTCAAATACTATTATAGATAATCAGCCATAAACTTAAATTATTTTTTTTTCTTAAACACCAGCATATATGTAAATTTATATTAGCATTGTATCAAATCAGGCATCAAACTTTTTTGAATGTGTGACATAATAATTGCATATGTGACATAATAAAATTTGAATTTAATCAAGAATGTTTTAGATAAACTCTTACAGGTGACCTTAGTACTTACTTACCTTATCACTTGATTACTCTAATGATGATTGAACAAGGGAGAACTATCTGACATTTTCATATAAAAATGGCTACTGATTGTTCGTTTTGGTAAAATGCTTCAGTTATAAAATAATTCTTGCTTCCAAGCATCAAAAATTTCTTAATCTTTTTTTAGAAAGAAAGAAATCATTTAGCTTTTAAAAGCAGCAAACACATACATGAATAATAATGCATGATAAACAGAGTTTTACTTACAAATGATTTCTTAATTGAAAGCTAGAACACACATGAATTATTTAAGTTAAGCCACAATAGAAAAAAATATATTTACCGTACGTTTTGCAGATATACTAAATTTTCTTTACCTACATATTGTGATAAATCAAGGAAAAAATTCCAATAGGTGCCAATAAGAATATGTTGCATCACATACTGATATACCTATTTGCAGTGTCATCACTGTTCACAATGCACCAATCTGTTTGACGTAATCTACACCCATTAATTAAGATGATTAATAGGATCTCATCTACTGAGTAATTAATTTACTAGTATTCATGTTCACAAAACGCTCTCCCTAAATTAATCATAATAGTTTATATAATAACCGTCTTAAATATCTAACAGATCGAGTTTTTCTGTAATATACAAATATAAGTTTCTTCCAAGAAGCATGTTTTCATTATTTTTTAAAATAATTGATAAGACACATTGAATACAGCATTTATTAAAATATCTTTGGCACAAAAATTAGCGAATTAAAAAAAGCATTATTAAGTATTTTCTTAATAATTCTTGGATGGAATGAAGCTGTGCCATTTGAAAGAAAATTTCCGTTGAATTTAAAAATATTTTGTATTATAAACTGTGAAAAAGATGTTTTCAAGCCCTTATAACCTATACTTACCATGAGGGGATTTGAGATTCCATTAACTCGAGAACACGATTAATTCGAGAACACAAAATTGTTGAAGTTCTTAGAAAATGTTGCCTAGAATTTCTTAGAAATACATAATTCCCATCTTAGAAAAAATAATTCCCATCTGGGATTATTTTCATTTTATTAATTTGTAGGATTTTGGAGCTAAACCAAAGTGAATAGGTGATCTTTGTTGTTGAAAATATTTTCTAAATTAGTTTCTCTCAAATTTCATTAAAAAGTCAGAAGTTGTTTCAAGATTATTTTCTTTGAAAATAACAAATTTCCAATCAAAAAAGGACATTTTTATTTTATTCAAATAACAAGGTTTCATGTTATAATTTCCCAGAATATCAAATTTTCAGAATGAAGAAAAATGTTTTCTCCGATTTATAAAGAAGAGAATGTAAGTTTCCTATAACTTATAAAAAAAATAAAGTAATATTTTTTTTAAAAAAAAAAATTCCAAGTATTTTCTGCTTTCCCATTGAAAATTGATGCTCTAATATTTTTAATCTTAACCAGAATTCTTAAGCTTTTTTTCGAAATTTATGATTGTTTTTCGAGAAAAAGTGAGCAGAGAGCGAAAAAATTAATTTTGGAAATCTGTTACTTACCTAAACACCGATTATTTCTCTGTGCAATTTAATTGGAACTAGTTTCATTTTTCATAAAATTCATATTCTCTCTATGGTTTTCCTGCCTGAAGCCAGTTTCGATTGAATTTTGAAGCAAAAAGAAATTGGTCTAAGCTGGTGTGTTCACGTGATCATCTCACATAGAGCATTTTCGCATCACTTGAGCTACACTGGTGTTGAATTGATCAATTTTGTAAATTGACTGATTTACTCGTATATGAAAAAAAATATATCGATCTCTGGAAAAGGACTAGAAGCATTACCTGAAGTCAACAAGCCTCTCAGACTGTAAAAGATATTGCTGTTGTTGGATAATCTAGTGTTTTCTGGATTATTAATCAACAAAATACATTTGAAAAATTTTCTCCAAAACGGAAAAGTAAATGTAAACTCAATCATTAGACAACATGTCAGATAAAGAAATTTCTTGCTGAAATATATCCTTGCAAGACAAACACCGATCTTCAAAGATTGTTCAGGGTTATTGATGTGGATGTTAGTTTTTTTTTATATATATTTCGACGAAGGCTTATTAAAGCAAGGGCACTTGCAAGAACACAATATCGGAGTAAGATTGTACTCAGGGAAGAAATGCATTTTTGTAGAAAGAGTTTCGATCAACATTTGTGTATCAAATGAAACGCTGGACAACCCATCAGAGAACCATTATAAATCTTAATCAATAACTACTAAGTGCCTTCAAAACAGATATTTTGATATTATTTAACATTTGGTGAATGATCTAGAGGCTTAGTGTAAACTGAAGAAAATGTTAAATGTAAGAAATGCATTAATAGAAGATAGAATCAGGCCTTTTATGCAAACATTAGCAGGTGATGCTGGAGTGTTTCGATACGATCTTGCTTCATATCATAATTCTAGGCTGGTTAAAAAATTAGTTTGTAAAAAGAAACTAACAGTTCAAGATTAGCAGGTATTTCTCCAGATGAAATTCTAATCGAAAACTCTTGTTGAACATTGTGAAGAGACGTATGATTAATATTGACTACTCAACAACAAAAAACATATTTGAGAACGGCATAAAAGTTTAGTTCGTGATGACGACATCAAAAATTTATATTCTAAATTAGAGGAATCCGTACCGAAATATGAGCAGAATATCATTAAAGCTATATAGAGGAGGACATATTTCCTACTAAATTGCTAAGTCATGCATGCAAGTGAATTTATAATTAAACTACATTTGTGAATATAATTGTCTGAATTAATTTGTACAATGCTGTATGTTTTAAAGTAAATTTTACAGTATTTGTCCAATAAATTATAGAAATTATATGTAAGCATTTCATTATTATCATTTCCTTGTTGTGTGATCCCTTACGTATAGAAGAAATGAAACAAAATATCTCATTAGGTGTTTTACATTTCCTGTACACAAAGAAAAATTACAAAAATCAAAATAATTCCGCAAAAATTCACAGAAATTTTTCTCCCAATCGAAAGTTAATTTGTGTTCCATCTTTTTACTGAAATTTAAGAAATATAAGTTTTGTAAAGAACGATTGGTTACCAAACTATCTAGCAGCAAAAAGAAAAGAAAAAACTGAAGGATTGAATTAGTGAACTTATCGAGTAGAATGCAATGTGAAGAGAAAACCACTGAAAACATGAGTTTAAATCTTTGAAAACAAAGGGCCTTTGGCTATCCTCTTGAATTTCCCTTTTTTCTTACAAGGTCTTCCTTTCAATTTGCATTGTTCAAGAATGAGCTATTTCACTGTTAAGCGTAAAAACGAGTGACGTTATTAAAGTTCTCCTCAACTTATTGGTTTGCGGAAAATACATTAAGGACGTTCACTAATGATTCTAGGTGGAAATTGGATTCTTCTACCTACTTTATACTCGGTATTTTTGTACTTGCTAATTTTCTTTACAAAAACAGATACATTTAGAGATTCAGTATTATGAAAGTACATGGAATGTCATTCCTGAAACGAAAACGAACAATAATTTTAAAATCGCATGATAATTAATTCAATATAAACCTTATAATAAGCTAATTTTCAAAACAGAAGACACATAGATGCGAAATAATATTAAGATATACACTTTAATTTTGTGATGACACTGAAATAACTTATTGGTTGTTTTAGATTTTCTAATAGCAACAAATTAACACATTTAGCCAATTAAAAACATTTTTGCGGTTAAGAATATAATGTAGATCAGAACTTTTTCTTACACTTATCATGTTTCAGAAATATTTTTTAAATGGGACTGTGGACTAGTACTTTTAACATGGCACCAAGTACAATCCCCGGGAGCTGGTATAACTTTTTAGTGTGATACCATCTAGGTATATACCAATAGCTCCAATATAATTTTGATGTCCAGTTTCCTCCTCAGAGGGAGGCACCAGAGCTCAGATGATGTGAAATTGTACTAAGAATTTAATTTTACTGAGAACACTCAATGCAAACATGCATTCTAGGGATTTATAAGATACCCCATAATCATACGACATGGATGTCCTCGATTTTTTTGCATCCTGAAAATCCGTCGACTTGGGCCGAAGTCGAAACCAAAAACTTAGGTGTACAAAGCCAGAACAGTAGTAGAGCTTTAGAAAAAATAAAGCTTAGAAATATTGATAAATTTGATTTATAAAAAATATGAAATAAAATGGATATTGGTTATTCCACTACAAAAAACAATTAATATAATTTAAACTATCTTGCATTTTTACGTGTATTACTGAATTGAATTCTTGTAACAATTAAAATATCCATAAAGTGAAGGGTACATTTTAAATTGATTAAGTGAAAATATGCTTAAAAAAACAATAGTTACCTTAGGATTTTTTTTCGTATATCACACTTTTTCAAAGTATTAAAAAATAATCTTATTTTCAAATAAATATCAATTTAAAACACTAATCATTTTCCATAAATACTAAATTGAACTAATACGGAAATTTTTTTAAATACTTACCGTACAATTCGAGAAAAATAGCAGAAATATTGTTATTTAAAATTGTTTATGTGTTATTAAAATTTTTAAAATAGAATTAGCATAAATACAATATTAACTTTAAAATTGTTTTATTATAACATTATTTTGATTCATTAGATTTCAGCCAAAGTAATAAGATTTTAAATGTTAATGGATGAACAAATTCCAACAAAAAGGGTGAAATAATCTTTAGGGTTAGGTAAATACTCTACTTAAAATGTTCTTTCACTTTTACTAAAAAAACTCAGCATTCATATATATTGAAGAAAATAATCTCTTCTTTGTATATGCTCTTTTTTTTGTGTGAAATTCTAAATATTAATATAACAAACATTCCTTTATGTTTGAACCGTATAGCCTAAATAAAAAAAAAGAGTTCCCGCAAAAGTCTAAATTCTAAGCTTTTCTTTTATAGATATTTGTTTGATGAAAAAAATTTCACCAAACTAATCATCAGTAAATATTTCTGAAAAAATATTCTGAAATTACGAACCGTTAAAAAACTTCAATTTTACGTCAGAAAAACGCTGTTTATGTCAAGAAATTACTCATTTGAGGAAACATTTTTTCCTCTTGAAACTACAAAAAAAATAAAGTTAAGAACTTCTTGATAAAACTAACTATATCTTGAATTACAAGCTTTAACTATATCCTTAGTTAAATCTTAACTATAAAACAAGAAAAGTATTTAGTTATTCTTGGAACGCAGTTAATGAAAAAAAGTACTATGCAGATGTTTTTTCCTTGATTTATACTCCTTTTCTAAGCTGTAATTCCCTCATGAATTTTAAAGAATTAACTTAAATGCTGTCCAAGGTTAACACCATCTAGAGAGTGATAGATTAATGGTTTATATTATGTAATTTATACTAGATACACCTATTCACAATCAAGGTTAAAGTAAGTCCAAAAAGCAACAAAATGTTACCAAGTAAGAAGGAACTGATTAATCAACTCAGAAGAAACGTATTTATCTTTCACTTCAGAAATGGACTAGGAAATAATTGTCTTTGCAGATTATCTCGTATCGAAACAAATAGTATAGGATTTTAACACAATTTATTGCCCAGATTGCGATTGAAATCTTTAGTTATGGCATTTTTTTTTTACGTTTATTACGAGTCATTTAGTTTAGCCGTAACTACAAGTTCGTCATATTAATTTTTTCCCGTAAAAGTTTTGCAATTATGTGAAGAAAGTTACTCGTAAAATTACGTAAACACACATAGTTAATGGTTTTTATTACCTATAAAAACGAGTTAATTGCGTTTTAATAGCGTTTCTTACAATTTTATGCAATATACTTGAAAAATGTTTGCAAAAGGGGAAAAAAGGATTATTAATTTTTTAAAGAAAAAGTCCTTTTTATCATAATTGATATAAATATATATAATA
Organism: Trichonephila clavipes; assembly: GCA_019973935.1. Lineage (NCBI taxonomy): Eukaryota > Metazoa > Arthropoda > Arachnida > Araneae > Nephilidae > Trichonephila > Trichonephila clavipes. The sequence goes on from BMAU01000392.1 coordinate 241,831, forward strand.
ATAGATGAAAGCCTCCTTTTTCTGCTATTTTGCGTATTAATCTAACATTTAGATAATAGAAATAGATAATGTCTACAATGTGTTAAAAAGAAAATTTGTGTTAACCTGCAATTATACGAACGTGCTAGTTTAAACTATTAATAACAAAGGAAAGTATTCATTAATTTCCGATTAGCGAGAGTAATTATTCTAATGAACTACTTTAAGATATAATTTTTCTCAAATACCCAGGCCCAATTTATTGCAAAACTTAAGGAATTTAATTAGAAGAAAAGCAAACATAGTAGATTATACACAACAGTAGTAATATTTGTACATTTCATATGTTACTATTGTTTTGAGAAGTTATTGGCATATTTATTATATCTCTCTGAAGACATCTGTTAAAAGTTATAAATTTTAGCTTAAACATAATGCATTTTGTATTGTATAATCAATAGTTATTGTACGTTAAAGCATTAATTTTGGGCCTATGAAAATAACATGTTGATTGGTAGAATGGTTATACTAGTTGCGTGTGTGTGTGTCAAGACAATGAAACCGCAATTTAGCATTTGATAATTTCTTTTACAAATCACTATGTTGACTTAAGTAAGTGAAGTAAATAAGTAAATAATATCAATAATAAGCTATAAATTAAAGTACACTACTATCTGTTAATTCTATGGCGTAGATTAATTTAAAATACGAGTTAATATTAAATATTCATGAGGTTTTTTGATGCTATCTGCTTAAGTAAAATTAAAAATGTCCTTCATCTCTAAAATTTGTAGACATTTCTGTACAATTACACAGTGCATTATTTATGATATTAAATATAACGCTTATCGAAACACATTAAACATTTTCGACCGTCTCTAAAACCTTATACGAAAATACAAATTCTAAAATTACTTCTAGTTATTACTTCTATTGTACTTACCTAAATAAAACCATTAAGATAACTTTTAACTATTTTACATAGATTTTTAAAGCATTTTGAACTATTTAAACTTATTCCAAATATCATTCGCATATTAATGACATAATACCTGGTTGATTCTCCGGATGTCATGAATTTTGTTCTAAGTCCTAGACATTTACTCAAGACTTTTTATTTTTATGATTCAAAGATTTGTTCTTTAACTCTTTTTGAGGGCATTATTGCTTAAGGTCCTTGTTTTGAATAATATTGTTAAATAATGTTCTTGAGACTTTCTCTTGTAATGTAAGTTTGATTTAATTTAATAAAGAAAATGAATGTTACTGGATTTCTATTTTCTGTTGTGATTTACGAGTCTTTCTACTGTTTCGAAGTTTAGTAACATAATATTTATTACCTTTATAAATAATAATCACTAGGAAATGTTTTGAAACACGGGGTATTTTTTTTATCAATAACAATACATAAAGTTCTGTAATTCAATTTGAAATGTATTTTACAACAATAAAGTATTTTGAATGCATTGAACCGAAAAGCATGCAACTTGACTTTAAGCAGATCTTCTGAAAGCAAACTTTATTAGTTCTTAATTACAAACAACGGAGAGCATTTTGCAATTGCCTGGTAACAGAAAACGTGTAATTAAGTTTAAATTATGTGGTTGAAAATTGAAGTTTTGTGACAATAATGTATTATTATAAAAGTAATTTTAGCCTTTTTGAATGTTTGACAAATTGCAATCACTAAAATCATCGATTATTTTGCCTTGGTTAGATTTAAATAAAAATTAATCTTTCTAAATTAGTTACTTTTAAACATACTCCTAATCATTAGAAAACAATCATTGATGCATTTTAAAATGGTTTTTAAACATGTAGCATATGTATCTTTAAATTACAAACTAAAGCATTGAGATTTTATTATTTTGACATGATTTATTTGCTCTATTAGTATTAGCTAAAGCAATGGATATAAATGAATCAAGATTTATAAATGTCTATTGACATGTTGTTCGTAAGTCAATTTGAACATTAACTTTATTGATGATTCAAGAGGCTGCACGTGTTGAAGAAAGATGTAAAGTATCAAAGATACAAAACAACAATAAACCTGGGAACACTTAGAAAAATTTAATTCATGACTGCAATGAATTTAACAAATGACGTTTAGAGAAGACAAATGAAGCTACTGTGACAGGTTTCCACGAAAAACAGCATTCACTCTGATTAATAGCTTTGCTGTACATTTTCTTTTCTTTTTTTTTCAAAATTTTGTAACATATTCAAGAAAAAGTGAACAAATATTAATAATGAAAATAATGTACATGCATCAAACTTGATTCACTAAAAAATGAACAATTAATAACAGGTTAGTCATTATCATAATCTGAATACTCATTAATAATATAGTTAAAAATATAATATTTTATCACACAGGTAGCTGTAAAAGCTGTATTTTTTAAGCTGAATTTCTCATTAGAATAGGAAAATCGAAATTCATTAAATAGTTTTGGGGAGTTAAGGTAACTAGTTAGTAAAACTGAATAATTATACTAGAGATACATAAGCTATATTTCATCAAATTTTACAACATACATGATGAATATGTTTTCAGTGCATATATTTCAAGAGATAAATATTAATTTGAATCATATGTATCAACGATAATCAGCAGACTTCAGCAACAGTCAGATTTTGATGACATATGATCTTTTAATCGAAGCATAGAATAAATTTGTAGTCTGCATTTATATTATAATATTTCTCTCAAATTAATTAGATGCTTACTAATTAGTCCCATATCGTTCTATTCTTTTTTTATTTTTTCGAACTTTAAAGCCTTTGTGTTTAAATTTTGACAGCTACTTCTCTTGCACTAGTTTTTCTGTCAGTCTGAAGCAATTTTTAGATTTATAAACATATCATTTGTGTGAACATAGGTATGTAATTCAATTTTCTCAATTATGAGATAAATAAATACAGATAAGTAATTCGTGTTTTTTGGGGAGGGGGTTGAATTGTATACAAATAAGAACTTTCCAAATATACTTCAATTTATTAGATAATAATTCATTTTCAACTGGTTTGTTGATTTGATATTGAAATGCTATTATTAATTAGATTTCTTTACATATAATGTTACTTTACGGTCAATTTGTAAGTTTATAAGTGACCCATCTATTTTATACAAGGCTTGTAAATATTGATTTCAAATGTAAGGTAATTACTGTTCATGTACTATTAATCAACATAAAATGTCATTTTTCTAAAACAATCTTAGTATAAAATAATCTTTTTTTATTATTATTATTATTACTGATACGAATATATTTTGAAAAATACAAATCTACTCATCAATAGGAGAGCCAAATTTCAAGGATAAATCTTTTTCTTTTAACATTTATTCGGTAATATATAAGCCCACATTCCTATCAAATAATATTTCGTTCCTTTAACCGTTTTCTTCTCGCTGAAAATCGACTCTGGTATTATGCTTTTAAATGACGATTTGGAGTCTGTTATCAAGCGAAGCATTTGAGAGTTTAAGGTGCGGTCAAACCCTTTTGATGTAGTAATAAAATCTGCAGTTATTTGATTTTCAAATGTAGTGTAATCGAGTACAAAATACAGCCGCTTTCGAAATGGCATAAGCGCAAAACGCGAAAAATATGCGAATAAAATGCATCATTCCCTCTCCAATGGAGCTCGAAATGGCATTTCTGGCAGATTCCCCTATAGGGCAAAAATAACATTTTCATAATATACTCCACATTTTTCGTCACTAATATTTCGAGTCTATGTATCTCTCTAGAAGTACCTATGATTTCGAAAGAACGATTTGCATGTGAAAAGCATTTAGGAATCGAAGCTGCTCTGTGATGGCTTTTCTGGATTCGTTTGGTGGCGAGGGAAATTCGCGGATTCGTATAATCATTTTCATTCTACAAATATCAATTTACTTTCATGTGCTATTGGAATGAAAGAATTATGCTCATAAAATTGAACTGGGGATTATGAAGGAAACACTTAAAAACCTTGAGCCTTAATATTGGAGTATTTAAGTTATAGATTTTGAACTTGCTTATCTATAATGGGCATTATTTATAGAAGGTACCGGAATAAATTGAGACCTGTTTACAGGAAAGACCTGATAAGGTTTTATTAAAAATGCATTTTGAAGAATAACTGCACATTTTATTACACCAAAAATAGCTTGTAGGGGCGTATGAGACACAGTGTTAAAATTTAATTCCTTTTGTCTTAAATAAATAATCAAAGCAAACAGCTGTAGTTATAAAATAAAAAAATGAATAGTTATACATATTTACCTCTGAATTAAATGATTTTGACTGGATAAATTAACAGTTAGTTCAAATAATAATGTAGAGCTAATCGGTCTTTTAAATTAAAGAAGTATCTGTACCTTTTAGCGATAGAACTATACTTATTTCGGAAATTAAAATTGTCGTAAAATATTTTTTAGAAATAAATCCAAATACTTACCACTCTCATTTTAAAAATCGCTGATTTGCATAGTTCGATAAATAATTCCTGTAATGTATGCCTGTCACATCAACAGTGGAAAAAGTATTTTATCGTTGTTTTGAGAAAATACAAAATGTCACTTTTCGGAAACAACGTAATATGTGTGTATGATCCCGTTTCTTGGAGAAAATACAAGACACCCACAACGATCACAGTAGAAATAACCGAACGATTAAACGATGAACTGCAATGGAGAGTCATTGGCAAGCATGTAGTTGGACAGCCACAAGAAGAGATCACTCTATGGTTACAAATGTCGGACGTAGTGGCCTCCATATTATGGGAATTATTACAGGCACGGAGTATCTTCCCTTGGAGAGTTGTACAAGGTGTAAAAAGAGCCATATCATATGCGGAAAGCACAGTAAGTGGCATGAAATGTCCGATGCCTTAGATAGATAATCGATAGGTATCTATTTTAAGAATTCGACGATGCAAATAGTACAATGATATTGAGACAAACTGTACACAGACGGTTAACTAAACGAGACCTTTACTCCGGGTGACCAGTAGTACATTAATATCTGAGGAATTCTTCAAGAGAATTTATCTGTCATGGAGTCAAGACCACTGCTTTTGGATACAAGTTTCAGTCGAGGACCTCATGAGTCAAGATTCAACAAATAAAGTGACTATCGGCGAATTTTCAACTGGAGAGAGACAGGTGAGATCAATCCATAAATGTATCACTTTGTATGGAGAGAAATCAAGTTGAGCTGCCGTATACCAATGAACCTTTTCTCTGGCGGTACAGCAATTGCTGTGCATTACAGGGCTGCATTTCGCCAGCCGAATGTGTAGTTTATTGCAGGAATTGTCGGGACTCAATTTGTCTTTACAGACGATAACTCCTGACTACATCGGCTTGTTCATGTTAATGATTACCTACAAAAAGATCGTATTCACCATATGGTGTAGAATTCAATTCAATAGAGCACATTTGGGATTCTCTAGGAAAAGCTGTTGTCTGTCTTCAGCGTTTAGCGTTGAAAACAGGTATTAACAATGCCACTTGGAAAAGAATGAGAGTTGTTCTTACAATTGTTGATCAGCCTCCTTAACTGAAATATGAGGGTTAATTTATACGTTTGTAGATCTAAAGAGATTTTCCCCACATCAATTCATCCAACCAATTTACCATTGTAATGTGTCCTGTTTTTACCAATAGTGTTTCATATTACCCTACATTTAACTCCTTTTTTGATGTTATTTTTACTGTCTGTCTCACACTTTGAAATATGTATGCACAAAATCATTTACATTAAAAAAAAATTTTTATGTTCATAACCTTAATTTTCATTTGTGTCGGATCCCACATTCCACCGTCGAGTTCTGTCACTCTCAGTCTGCTCAAGTCATTGACTGGGTCAATTACAAGAACCTTTATGACAATTTTAGAAATAACGATTGAAATATTTATTTAATTGGCAGCAAACTTCTAACTAACCAGAAATTACTATCACTGCTGTTATAATTAAAAGAGAAATTAAATTTTCCTTAAGTGACATTTTTAACATAGTAGTGCACGAATGTTTCATTATTTTTTCCAAAATGGTAAGGAACATCGATACCACATTGAGTACAAAAAAGTGTGAAAATTTTCTTTTCCTTAGCAATATTCAAAAAATTGCCCACCATACATTAGACACGTAAAAATAACATTAACGTAAACTTATTTTAGGTTTAAGAAATTTGTTTTGCATTGTTTATTAGCTAAATTCTTTGGAAATTACAATAAATAATAAAAAATAAGTAACAGATTAAAAAAAAAGTTTAAAAAAATCAATTGGACCCGCAATTATTACTGATTCAACAGGAGCAGGCCAAAGTACTCTTTCGAGAAAGTTCATACGAAAACAGCAAACAGGGGCTAAAAGACATTACTGATACTTTTTAATCAGGAAACAAATAGGCTAAAGCTAAAAATAGCTCGTGGATCTTTGTCTATTGCATGGTTTCATCAGAAGAATTATCAAGTGTAGATTATATTTCTAATCAACTTGGTTCTTCATCAAAAATTACATATACTCTTGAGAAAAACATACAAGCACTGATAGATTTAGGAATAAAAAATATTGAAAAGCATAAAACCCGAAGGAAAATATATGTTTTAGCTCTAAATTTAATGGCTGTCCCATTATAACCGTAGAATTGCAGAGAGACAGATTTTAACTCTCGAAATTGCTGCTGAGTCTTCAGGCCACACCACAGATGAGCAGCCAATGGAAATAAGTCCAAAGATAATGGGAATATTTTCAGATAAAAGCAAAGGGTACTAAAATTATTTTTTTAAGAAACTGAAATTATTTTTGTTTACGCTTATTTGGATGATAAATATCTATGTGAAATATTTTTAAATACTGATGGGATATATACTATTGTGGGATATAAAGATAAAAAAAATATTGCTAAGAGAGCTAAATTAGAAAATTCTTCCGGGAAGAAATAGGTTATGGCTCTCTGGAATGTCCTAAGAGAATGGGAATTCAAAGATAAGGCTCATATTCTCTGTTCTGGCATTCTAACACATATAATTTCACTGGTGCGATTACATTTCTAGAGTGGTATGCAGATCAAGAAATGACATATTTTACACGTAAGCTTCACATCTACAAATTAGAGCTACGAAATATCTTCAGCATGAGTTACCTCATGTGAATAGTAGTTCAAATATTGGTTTCTTTAAAAGAATCAAGGAAAAATGAAATAATTTGGAAGAAGAAAATTAAATGTGTGTGAACCACATAAAATAAATATTTTAACCTCATTTGTGATAAGTGCGAAATACTGAGTTATATGAGTCATCTTTTTACTGCTTTGAAAACATAAATATTAAAGCACATTTATTGGAAGCTGGCAAAATATTGTATTGTTTTTTTTTAATGGACGGAGCTCAGATTTATCTATCAGAATCAGACCACAAAAGGCCTAACGTCATTCTCAATAGATTTCAAAGGAAACTTGCTGTTTTAAAATATTTTTATTTAAACATTAATTAGCTTTCAAACTGTTTGAAGTTAACGATCTAAGGAATATTTGTTTGTTTCTGGGGACTTGTATGTGAAAGCGTGGTTGAAGACTTCCTCAGCAGTCGGCTGCTCCATTTAAATGTTTAAAAATTTAAAATATTTACAGAAGTATGAAATCATAAATAATGACATTTAGTGAGCTGCTTTGAATATATTTTACAATCATCTATGGTACTTAATTGAAGAGTCAAGTAATGCAAATGTAATTCTTTAGAAAATGTGATAAAAATGCTAAAATTGCATTCAAAAAGCTCACATACAGAATTTAAAGCGAAAAATTCTTATAATGCATACGGAGAAAATATATTATTCATCCTAATAAACTTTCATTTCACTCGGGCAAGAATTTATTTTAATATTATCTACTTTATATGCATAAAAATGAAATAACTACTAGATATTCTATGCTTGTATGAGACATTTTTTATCATATATTTAGTAATATATAAATTATGATATTATAAATATTGAACATTTAACTCATTTAGAATTTAGGTATGATATCAGATAAGCAATTCTTTTCTTTAAAAAAAATAGAAAATTTCATTTTTGACAAAAGTTTAAAATTATTTATAAAATTGAATGTAGGTCTCATATATAAGTTTTCATTTATTTCGCTTTATAAAGCTACACGAAGGATATTGGTGAATTTCATAGCTCTGAAATTGCCCAAGTGACGGTAGTGACACCTTAGCCATCACCCAACTCTCCAAACTTCCACACTACAGCAACGGAACGACATTGAATCTTAACAGATGCAACGTATATCAGTTTCTCTACAAAGTATATTTTCAGAAGCCCTTCAGTGGCTCTATGGGTGACCTCTGGAAACAACCATGGACAACAAAGAGAAACAAAGTCAGTCATGCATAATGGCTTATACCAGGGGTGGCGAACCTTTTTGGGTCAACGTGCCATTTTTTTCTAAAAAAACGTTTAATGAGTTATAGGCGAGCCATCAAATAATTTTGACTTGTGATCATTGAAGAACTAATAAAACTAAATACGAACAAATCAAAATTCTTTATTTAATACGAAAAAATACATTTTGCACTGTATCGTAGTAAATGTTTTAGTTATACTTGTAATTTAAATTAAAATAACGTTAGTGGGATTTCTGCTGTTGTAGATTAGATGACAAATAACTTATATCAGGATTATAAGATGTTACTTTTAGTAGAATGCATGCTGAATTAGAGTCGTCTGTTAAACGGTTTCTAAGCGAGTCTTTGATACTATTTATCTCTGAAAATAATGACTCGCAGGCATAGGTAGATGAAAATATGGTTAAAATAGCATACGCCAACTTCTTCAAACAGTTAAATGCGTCTGGAATCGAATTCCATGTTTCCAAAATTTCGTTACTGGTATTTTTACTTATATTGCTTGTCAATTTTTCTGCTTTAATCAATTCCAACTTTTTCCTTGTTTCAATAAACTTTTGAATCCATATTGAACTAGACTGGAAATCAATCAGTTGCATTTCAAGTTCTTCAATTTCCAACCAATCGAATTGAGACAAGTTCAGTTTATCAAACGAAATCACATCAGGGTACATAATAAATTTGAACGTTTCCGATAATTTCTTGAACTGAGAAAATCTCGCTGAAAATTCTTGGATTATAAAGAATCCATTATGGAAATAAAGTCATCAATAACTTTTTCTTCATTTCGCTTCTCTTGGGCATCTAAATCTTTGATATTTTTTTTTTCAAGTTTGGGAAGTACTTGTAGTTTTTTGTAATAATATCGTTTCTGAAAACATATAGTTTAGCTTCAAAAGCGCGAATGAGATCCATCATGACGATAACTGACGAATCGGGTCTTGAAGATTTATGTTCAATTCATTGAAATATTTTTTGACATATGTCTGTAAAAAACATCAATTTTAAAAGCCACATAATATCCATCAACTGTGGGTATTGTTCAATTGTGCTCTCCTTTTGTAGAAACAGTCTGATTTCTTCCAAGCAATCAACAAATCTTTGAAGTACGTTCCCGCGACTCAACCAGCGAACATTGTTATACATTATTAAGCCATTATACACCGAATTGACTTCATCCAACAAAGCATAAAACTTTCGTTTATTTAAAGCTTGCGACGATATGAGGTTGACTATTTTTGTGACTAAACTTATTGCATTATCAAGAGATGTTAAACCCCTCTTTGCACATAAGGCTTGTTGGTGAATAATGCAGTGGCATTCAAAAATCGAATGTCCTGCGTCTGTTTTAAATAAAGAAATGAAACCACTTTTTTTGCCTACCATATTTGGAGCACCATCAGTGGTTACTGAAACAATTTTTTTTCAAATCAATTTTTTTCTCAGCAAGCAAATTTCTTACTGCCGTACAAATAAATATATGTGCCCTTTGTAGTTGTTAACAGCGATGTTATATATCGCAATTAATTCTTCCTTAATGATGTTTCCTCCACAATATCGAGCAAAGACAGCTAAACGTGCCGATTTAGTAATGCCAATACTTTCTTCAAGACATAGCGATATAAAAGGAGCGGAGTTAATGTTACTTTTTTGTTGGTCTGTAACATTTTCTGCCAATTTGAAGATTCTATCTTTCATTGTGTTTCTAGATAGAGGAACATCTTTGATGCGCTGAATTATCTTATCTTTATAATCAAAATCATCAAAAAGTGAGGGCGCACTTGCCAACCAAGCTTCTTTCAAAAACTCTCACTCTTGAAAAAGTTTACCATGCCGAGCAATGGCATTTGCAGCCGAGTAACTTGCCGCACTTATGTGACAATTTTTGCTTACATATTTAAACATAGACGTCGACTGTTTATTTCTGTCTTTTATTGCACTTGCAATTAATTATTTTTGCTCTGGTTTGCTTTTTTCACAAAAGGATCTGTTATTTGTTTCAAAATGCCGTTTTACAGACGATGTTCTGCATACCACTGTTCCAGAATATAAAACACACACCGCTTTGTCGCCTTTATTGATCATGCCATATTTCTCAGCCCACCAAGTTTGAAATTCTCTGCTACACTTACTATCTTGCACTTTTTGTTGAACTAGCCATGTTAAATAGCAGTTAAAAATCGTATATTTAACACAAAACTTTAAATATACAGTTGTGTCGATGAAATTGACTATTATATGTGCTCTCGCTTGATTCCCCCCCCAAAAAAAAAACTGTTTACTGACTGCGCACGACTGCGAGCTCATGGGCAGATTTATTTGTTTTTTGGAAATTGAGTGCTTGTACGAGATTTCTGTGGTGTCTGCTCTTTCGCGTTTGTCTCAGGTCATTAAAATTTTTAAAACTAAAGCAGTGAGAGTTGTTTTACCAATTAGACTTACAAGACAAGAGTTGGATCACATTAATATATAAGATGCATACAAGCTGAACTATTAATGTTAACGTTAGAATATGTTTTTTAAACAACTTGAATATATTTAGAAATAGTTACATACACACACTATGCATAGATAAACTTTGCATCATTAGCAATTTATAATATACGAAGAATTTACGCAAGACATAACAAACGAGTCTTCTCCCCGACTTGTCGGCGTCGTGAGGGATCACTCGCGTTTGTTCATAACAATTCAAAGTAAACTTAATTATTTTAAGCTAAAATGCAAATCGTTTTTGATCGATGGCGTGCCCAAATTATTCTGTCCCGTGCCATTGGTTCGCCATCCCTGGCTTATACAATCTGAGCAACATGCGGACGGGCATTGTCTAGCAATGCTGCTCCTGGAATCCACCTCAATAAAGGCATTAGGTTTGGTTACATAATTTTTATCCTGAAGTGCCCACTATTTTGAGTTTATAGAATCGCCCAAGATATCAAATAGCGATCTAGACCGTCAAACCAGTCATTTGTCGCATACAATGCCGAATAAAACAATCGGTGGAGGAGGGGAGGTAGCACTTAGTGGTGTAGTGTCTGACGAGCACGAGTCCATCGTTATAATGCAGATGATATGTACTCACCTGAGAGGATGATTTGTTGCATACTCCTACGGCATTGACCTGCTTGGTGAGTCTTTTTACCGGTTACATCGGTGATTATGCCTCAAGGGAATTCTGTACAGAGAAATCATTGCACTCAACACATGGCACAGCAATTGTCAACATACTTTACTGGGGAATTTATAACACCTATAGAATGGTTTTAATGTTACGCCAACGCATAAAATGACACTGTATGTTTCGCCACCATTATATGGGTGGAATGTATAATATCGCGTGATAATGTACGTGCGTGTGTGTTATATTGCGTGGTCTACTATCAGATTTTCGAACCTGCCGTTTACCATGATCCATGTCTTCCACACCTGAGTAGTAGTACGTCTCATGAAAGTGGCGAATATATAAATATCCACCTTTAAGGAGGCATACCATAAGGTCATGTTACAATTTCGATAGTTTTTCTTTAAGGTATCCGACTACGTTCGGAATCGTGATTTTGCAAAATGGTATAAATAGATAATATTTATGATATTTAGTGTCATTTAGATTAGAAAATGTATATAAAGTTGTGTTTTAAGAATATTATTACAAAAAAAAATATTTAAGTATAATATTTTGACAAAAAATAAAGATAGAATGACCAATTTTCAAAATATACTCCTTTTGTGAAAAATGCTTCAAATTATAATAATATTTTGCCTGTATATAGCTCAGACTTCTGTACAGAGGCCCAACTAGAATTTTTGAAATATAAAACTTAGAAGTGGGTTTATCCATGTTTTACGACAACAGAGGGGAGAAATTTTAAGAAAAAAACGCCGATAATTATTTCAATTGGTGGTAAGTCTGAAAATAATGTGAATTTTTCAAAAATCATATTTGAGCCTCTGTACAGAGGTCTCAGATATATAAAGGCAAAATATTAGTATAATAGAAGAATTTTTTACAAAAAGAAAACATTTTGAAAAAAAGGTTATTCTAAGTTAATTTTTTGCCGAAATATTGTATTTAAATATTTTTTTTTGTCAAAATGTCCTTAAAAGAATTTTATACATACATCTTAATCTAAGTGACATTACATATCATGAAAAGTATTCATTTATGCTCGTTTTAAAAATAACGGTTTTGAAAGTAGTCGGATACCTTAAGGCGATATTCGATGTTTTTGATCAACCAAGTTGAAATCGAGTCAATTATCTTCAGTAGTCAAACGACGGTACACATTATGCACAGAATTTTTACAGTAAGCACTCTTACACACGATTCACTTAGAAAATAAAAGGGTGTTTCTTGGGCAATGCATATTCTTGGTTACTTTATTATTATAATTATGTACGTAACCTATTATGTTTTGCATTTTCTGTAAGTTTCGTTTAATTTGCTTAATTTCTTTACGGTGTTGAAATTTTTACAACCAGCAGTGAATATATTAATATATGTAAAAGGTGAATATTTCATGGAAAACCACATACGTTCAAAAAATAATATTCAGTGTCTTTGCACAGTATTCTTGAATAAAATATTTAACAAATATTTTACCAGAAGCAGATATCCTAAAAAGTGTTTCATAAACAAAATTCATGCTCTATTTTTCCACATAGTTCTAGTTAAATTGATGAAAAATGAGCATGGCTTGTATGCTAAAATATAGGATAAGATAATAAAATGGCGTTTAGTCTTCAAAAACTATTAGAAATGAGCAAAAATTGAATTTTCATATCAAGATAAAGAAGTAAAACATTTAAAGCAAATTTTATTCTCTTCATAAAAGTTGACGAAATACTTTTGATGGGGATAAAAAATACATCTCCTTCTTTCTCGTGTGAATTAGAGCCATATATTTTTAAACAAGTTCAGCATTAACCGAAGAGCATTTTTTTGTTGCGAGGGTTTCTTTTTTTAATATTTTTAAGAGCAAAGATCCAGGGGATTTCGGGCAGTCATCTGGGGTTAACTGTATTTTAATGAGGCGGAACTGGAACAACGAAAGAGAGAGAGAGTTATCGCACCCTCATCAGCTTCCCGTTTTGGGAAAAAATACATGAAAGAAAGTCTTGATCGTACTAGCAGCCTATGACATATAAAAACAGAAAATGTAGTTTACGCTTATAATAAGAAAAGTGATAAATTAAACTTACCGAGTATGGGAAGAATACGGCTTCTTAATCTAAGCTATTGTGTGAAGCATGGAGTTAACAAATATATTATATAATTAGATTTGTTCAAAATTATTTACAGATCCAAATGGAGTAAGGTAAAAAATTTTGTAATCGAAAATTATTTATTTATTTTTTAGTAAAATGGCTGCATTTTTTTAGGTATTAAAAATGTGCTCAAAAAAAGAATTTTAGATTTCATCTTCATTATATTTTTTATTTAATCCTTTTTTTATCTTGTTATAGTTACTAATTAAAAATAAGATAAGAAAATACAATGCGTTGCCTTTTGTTACTGTTTAAACATATTTTTTAAAACTTTTTTGATGAAATTTAATTTGCAACCTTAAAAAAACCCTGATTAATTTCAATAATTTTTCTTCCTTCTCTTTTTAACTAATTATAATGTGTTTAAACCGAATTATTTAAGGGTGTTTAGTTAAAATAATTTTAAAAACTGAAGCAACATTTAATTAATAAACATCTAACTAAAATAAGATTGTATTAAAAAAACTTAAGTTGTAATAAGATAAAATATCCTAGTTTTTTATTAACGGTGTTTAATAAGCTCGCTTATGTTTATATAAAAGTAAAATTTCAATTATAACTACACATGAGAATTAAATTAGAACGTTAAAAAATAAACCATAACTGATCAATATTACGTATCATTTAAGAATGAATGTATAAAATGTGAATTTGCTCAAAATAAAATAAAAAAAAAACATTATGTAAATGTATAACCTGACAAGTCTAGACATACTTTAACATATTCTTTTTAATCTCAAATTGTTGTTTTAAGAATACTTTTAAGTTTGCTTCGTTAAAAAATAATACTCTTTTTTAGTTTTTCTCCTGATGAAAACAGTTTTTTTTCATTGTTTTACAATAATCCTATTTTGTGAGGGACTATTGAAATTTTACTTCTAGAGTTCCGTACGCTCATACCATATAACGCAAAAATGATTTTCAGAAAAATTCTCCTTTATTTTTTTTAATATTATTTATTTATTTTTTTGAAAAGTCCTTCTCAGTGTAACATGCTTCCGAGCTCTGGCTGAAAACGAAAACATTGTTTCGACATTAAGAACAAAAAAGATAAATGTGCCAAAAACAAACTCGCCTTAAGTTGATAAAAGAAGCAAAGGAGAATTTTCCTTCCTCATCTGCTGACTTGGAAACAGCATCTGTGAAATCAGCGGAGCTTCACTATTCTGTCTATTCTGCTTCACTGGAGAAAAACATTTTCTTTGATGAGATAGCTCATTTTTTTCCGCCTCTTTCTGCCCATGCGACAAGCGAAATTATTTTCCTTGGACAGAATCTTCACGGATCACACAACATCAAGACTGGCGCACACACCAGACTGGAACTTTTAAGAAAAGTGAGTAAAGTGTCATTTCCGACAATTGCGTAAATGTAGGTGAATTTCTACTTCCACTAATCCCATAGAGCTGAATTTTCTATTTCTGTAAACAAGAAGAGGGGAATCGTTTCAACTTGATAAAATGAAGTATCGGTGAAGAAAAAAAATTACGCTGAAATACCTTGTGGATGGATCCTTTGTAAGACTTGACGCGGCATCACTCGCGCGAAAAAAACAACCGAAAGTTCTCACGCAGGGTATCTCATACCCAAAGTCGTTTACTTTCTGTTTTTATCGTAAAATTTGTATAGAAATGTTAAAAGAAAGAAAAGTAGGAAATACAATATGTTTATTATGTTTTTCCCACACAAATTTAGTTTTTCTGTTCTTTTTATAAGGACATTCACTAAGGACACTCCTTTAACCTCGTCGTGAGTGAATGCGATGTTTTCACTGGATCTAATTTTTTTTATATATATAATCTGTATCTTTTTAAATCTTAATTTATAGGAGTAAACTTCTCTATTCTTTAAATTCCAAAATTTTGGAGTTTATTTTTTATTTCCTCTATTGTACCAGCAATAGTACTTTTTGTCAAAAGTTCATCTGAAAGTAGACAAGATGTATACCAGTTGTCTCCTTTAAAATTACGTTCTTCCCAAATGTTTTTGTGTGTTCTGCATATAAAACATTTATTTTCAACTGTGTCTCCCTCTTCTAAATCTGGTTTGATTTTAATGGAGAAATTATACTTGCTATATATTACACTCTTCATCATTTAGTTCTTCCTCATCATAACCGTGAAGAGAATTTCTTCATTCAAAAATACTCTCTCTCTCTCTCTCTCTATATATATATATATTAAATTACTTAAATATCACATTTCTTCATCATAACTACAATAATACGCCATAGCATAATGCAGATTTAAAATGTTCTCATGCATCGAGAACTGTAACAGCGATTCACGCGCAAGGTATGTCATACCCGAATAGGCAGTATCCAAAAATATCTATTTAGAATCCACCTACAAGCTAAGGCTCCTCAAAGGATATTACCTTAAAGTCAGCTACACCAGATGCTATCAATTTTCCAAAAAAGGTTTAGAAGGAGTGTTGGAAAAAAGTTAGACGGTGGGTATGACATATCCTGCGCGAGAGGTGCCGGGTTATAATGGCATATTACAGATTTAATTGATTCAAAATAATTTAGTCAAAACAATGATTGACGATTTCAATTACATTACTTATTTAATAAGAATATAATTTCACAACTATATAAGTTATGATACTGTTCTTGGACAGTGGACATACTTAAAAAAGAATCACTAATAATATAGAAAAGTGCTACTATTGAATTTACTAACGCTTCTGAATAACACAAAAATCACAATTGTCTGAGAATTTTATGATTATTAACTAAATTATTCGACTGAAAAAGTAATCTAAGAACTGTGAGTAATCTCTCAAAAAGAGTGGATAAGAAAAAAAACACATTTCTAAGCATACATATTTAATAATAATTTTTAAATATATACTTGATTCTATATAATCAGTCAAATGTGTATAATATTTTCAAAAAGCGACAATTCTTCTTCAAAAATAAAATGTTTTTTATTAACTCTTACATTAATTAAAAATTATGAATTCATTTTAGTGAAGAATTAAATTGGAAATATATTATGAATGCAATGAAATGAAGCTAAGCTATCATTATTTTTTAAACTCTACCTCTGTAAGGCCTCTCTCTAGGGGCTTTTATTTTGCCCCTAATCTTCTGTGTTGTTTCAAGTCGTTAACTGAATAATCATATCATGCTTCTAAGTTTTAATCGTCCTACTGGTTTCTTGTAGACTGCATTGAAAACTGCTCTTTAAATAAAATATTCTTTTCTTGACGTAATACGTTTTAAAAAGTAAATTCTAATATCAAAAGCAAATAACTTCTTATTAGAATGATGTATTCCAGCGTTTCTCCAACTGTGAGGCACGCATATTAAAAAGTCGAAAACAAAATATTATTTAAAAATGCATTAATTTATTGAATTTAAACAAACAAAATACATTCGGACATAATAAAAAATGAAATACACATTTACACTGATATAATACACTTATAAAAGCATCAGTACTGCACAACGTATTTTATAATTATTTTAACAATATTAAGTTATGAACAAGTTTTAATAATTACCAGTGGTCCCATGAGCTTATTACATATAAAATTATATACAAAAATTAACACTTATTTTGATAATTTGTACGGTTTGTAATTAATCCCTTAAATGCAGATCAAAAGTCAAGCGATTCACTTCCCAGTGCCACTGTTTTCCACCTAAGCGCCTGATTGCGATGTAGTGGGGGGAAGAGGAGAGATGAATAAATCAGCAAAAAAATCCTCTGAAATAAATAAATCCTTTACAAACACTGTCAAGGACCTTTTATTGCATGCTAATGTCTTCGGAATAATTTTATGAATAGCAGTGTACACAAAAGTTCGTACTTCAGTAAGACGTATATATACGTCTGGGGGAAATTAACGCTTTGGATGAGCGAGACGTTTATATACGCCGGTGTCACTTAAGAGGTTATTATAGTATTGTAGCTTTAGTGTCAAAGTATAGTATTATTGGATTCAATACATTGTTATTTTATGGAGGAGGGGTGTGTGATGGAAATTAAGATAAAATATTGAGTCACAAATATTAAAAGTTTGAGAAGCACTGGTGTATACTTTAATATTTCAGATATAAAGGGGTCTCAGGGGTGTTAAATTTCTCTAGAGGTCTGAAAATATAAACGATTTTCAAACGCGTATAATTCTTTTAAATTTAAATTAAATGATTCGAATCTTTTACGAATTGTTTAAAATAGAATGGGGCTTCAGAAAAGTATAAAATGTTTAAAATATAAAAATAACTTTTAAAATCATAAGCATATGAAAATTCTATAATAAATATTAAGTATTTTTTGCTTTGCGCACGCTATTTTCTAAAATATTAACCTCTGATGTATAAAACTTTACAGAATTATACAATGCATCATACTCTTTAAACCCTACCTAATTTTAGTATTATATATCTTTTGTATTTCAAAATATTTGTAAAATATTGCAATTTTTTAAAATTTTTTTAAAAATGTATAGTTTTTATTTATTAAAATATGTAAGTTATTATTCTATTTATATAAACGTAGCTACAAAGTATTAGGAATACATTTGTCTTTATAATTCAACTTATAGATAGTAATTAAACCTTTTTTTTTTAGAAAATAGCATGCGCGACGTAAAACTTAATAAATATTTCTTATAGAAAAGTTTCTTATTTTCATATGCTTATAATTTTTAAAATTATGATTATATTTTAAACATTTTATATTTTTCTGAAGCCCCATTCCTTTATAAGTAATGTGTAAAAGATTCGAATTATTTAGCTTAAATTTAAAGAAATTATACCTGTTTAAAAATTGTTTATATTTTCAGACCTCCAGAGAAATTTAACACCTCTGTGACAGGGATCGAAATACGTTCGGAACCACAATTTTGCAAAAAGCATAGAAACGAATATTTTTTTTAATATTTAGGGTCACTTAGATTAGAATACATGTATAAAATTGTTTTAAAAAATTACTTTACAATAAAAAATTATTTAAATGCAACATTGGCAAAAAAATGAACATAGAATTACATATTTTCAAAACATTCTCCTTTTATGGAAAATGCTTCTATAATAATAATATTTCTCCTATATCTAGCGCAGACCTCTGTACAGAGCCTGAACATGGATTTTTGAACAATATTATTGAGAAGTAGATTTAACCGTATTTTAGTATATCAGAGTAGATAAATTTTAACAAAAAACACAGGTAATTATTTCAATTTGTAATAATTCTGAAAATATTGTGAATTTTTCAAAAATCTTAGTTCAGGCTATGAAGAATTCTTAGCTATAAATAAGCAAAATATTATTATCATAGAAGCATTTTTCATAAAAGTAGTATGTTTTGAAAATAGATAATTTTAAACTCATTTTTGGCCAAAGTATTGCATTTAAATAATTTTTTGTTGTAATAATTTTCTTAAAACAATTTTACACGTGTATTCTAATCTAAGTAACACTGAATATTAGAAGAAATATTCGTTTGTACGTTTTTGCAAAATCATGGCTTCGAAAGTAGTCGAAAACCTTAATAATCGTATACATTTAATTAAGTACTAAGGGCATTTTAAGTAAAGGCTGCAAAAATCTCAGGAAGTTTAGTTCCATAATTTTCACAATAAATGTCCAAGTATCATAGTTAAAAATTTACAAGAATACTAGACTAGGTCTTCAATCAACATTTGATTCATTAATCGTATTTGCCCCTCTCAACGTAAAAGTAATTACACCAATTAGATTCAACTTGAAGAAAATAAGACACTTAAAACGACTAAAGCGAAACTGATGTGCAAGTTTCATTTGATATTTAACTTGAATCTAAGCTTCGAATGTTGCTAATATAGCTGAACATTATGTAACAGAATAGAAAATACTCATATATATACGTGCCCAGAATTCTATATCTCTATCTTGTATTATTTGTTACCTTTTTTTCTGTCATTATAGAGGAAGTCTAGGTAAAGAAACTACAGGATGCAAGTCATTACCATTCCTTACTATTTGTATACATTTTAGGAAAACAGAGCGGACTTCTTGGAAGTAGAAACAACCGAAAAGAGAAATCACATACAATACATATTAAAGTAAGGACACATTTTGCAATTAGTTAATAGTTAGAGTTTCAGAACTCGGATATGCCCCCTAAAACCATTATTGGAAATGATTATGGAAGAATCTATCAGCGTTTTTGTAAGCAGTCTACTAGTTCTCCAATAAAAGAATAATAGAGGAAAACAAATCTAATATAACAAATGCTGTGGCATGTGAACTTAGTGAATGATTTTGAAAAGTAAGTTCGGCGAAAAAGTTCTGCAAGCATTAACTAAAGAAATTTTGACTTAGTTTTGAGACCCCAATCACACATACTCTAGTGATAAATTAATAAGTAAGCGTCTCAGAGGTGTTGATTTTCTCTAGAGGGCTGAAAATATAAACAATATCCAAATACATATAACTCTTTGAAATTAAAATTAAATAATTCAAATCTTTTACACATTATTTATAAAGGAATAGGGGCTTCCGAATAGTGTAAAATGTTTAAAATGCAATTATAATTTTAAAAAATTATAAGCATATGCATATAAGAGACATTTCTATAAGAAATATTAATTAAGTTCTACGTTGTGCATATTTTTTAAAATAGTAGATTTAATTACTAGCAATAAGTTGATTTGTGAAGTTAACTGGATCTTTATTACACTGTAGTATTTTCATATAAATATAATGATAAATTACATTTTTTAAACAGTAAAAAAACAATTACATTTTGAATTTTTTCTTTTTTTTAAATTTTCAGTATTTTTCAAATATTTTGAATTACAAAATATATATTATTCTTAAACCAAGCAGGGATTAAAGAGTATGACACATTTTTTATAATTCTATACAGTTTTCATACACCAAAGCAAAAAAAATATTTAATATTTATTGCAAAATTATTTCTTATTTTCATATGCTTATAATTTTCAAAATTATGATTATATTTCAAACATTTTGTAATTTTTCGGAACCACAATCTTTTGTAAATAATATGCAAAAGATTCGAATTACTTAATTCAAATTTAAAAGAATTATACTTGTCTGAAAATTGTTTATATTTTCACCCCTCAAGACAAAATTAACACCTCTGAGACCTCTTAAAGATCTAAATGTTTCAAATTTAGCAAAAAATGTAACTTAAGAGATAAGAACCAATGAACTTGCATAAAAATTTCTCTTTAAAAGACTATTTTGGTTTTTATATTAAGCATAAAGACTATTTTGGTTTTTATATTAAGCATAAAGACTATTTTGGTTTTTATATTAAGCATAAGATGTATGTATTCCGAGAATACGTAGAGAAGTAGATGCGCTATGCATACGAGAAAATAAACTATCTACTACGTACTAGGTACTATGAATTTTATTACACTTTATGTGTGTGTGTGGTAATATAAAGCATGAATGTGTAATTTCCTTGTATGTTCTTGATAGGGTGATTAATGATCCAGATAAAAATTATTTTTGAAAATAACATTTTTCGTAAAAATTAATTACCGCTCATTTGGACCTGCCGTTATGCATAAACAATAAAATATGATTGTTAACTTATTCTTTCTTAAATATGAGTGCTAAATAGATGTTCGTTTTGAGCGTTAGTGGCATGATGACATTGAGATTTTGCAATGAGTTCAGCAAGACCCTCCTGAACTCATTGATTACATTCTCATACGACAATATTTGCATTTCGGCTAATGTAAGTAGCAATACCACAGAATGATAAGCTGCATTCTTAATAATAAGCTATGGCTTTTGCGCTATCGAATTCCAACGTGCGCTGGTAGCCAATTCTCCTTCTTATACGAGGCATAACACAATATGTTCATAAACAACCAACATTCAAAAAGATTTCTGTATGAGAAACCCACTGCGAAACTTTCATTTTACGCAAAGTTTGAAATGTGTACATAAATATTAAATTAAGTATTATTATTAGGAATTAAGTTAGAAGGTAATGTTATATTTATACTGGTATTTATGATAAAAGAAAATAATTTAAATTAAATATCATAAAAGTACCTCATTGGGAGAGTAATATACATGTTTCTATATTCAGACATATTGTTATTAATTATATGATATACAATCAATTTCTAGTTTCAAAGAAATCAGAAAAAATAACAAAAACTATAAAAATTTTACTAAATATTGCTTAATTAAAAATATCCAATTAATTTTATTAATAGTTATTTGAATAAAGGAATTCTAAATAGTAAGGAATAAAATTCCTTGAAGTATTAATAGTATATTATTATAATTTTATCATTTTTTTCTAGATAGAGTTACCATCATATTCTAATATTAAATAAAATTACTTATTACTATAATTTTTTAATTCATATATAATCCTAGTATCCCTAAAGTAATAGTAGTATGTAAAAACTTTTTAATTTTTAATTATTATTTTTTTCATACTTTTGCTAAGTGCATTATCTTGCTTAGAATTTGCATTTAGTCTAGTTTCTGGCAATAACTTGTTTATTGTATTCAGATATAGCACGGGTTCTACATTTTTGGATGCAATTTTTAAATAAGTTGCCTTTTTCTTGTAATGAATTTAAATATTCTATCCATTACTTTAAATATGTTTTTACTCAGTATTTTTAACATAAAAGAAGGAAGGTTGGCAGGTCACAAAACATGTTCAACCGAACTTTTATATATTTTTTTATATATATAAGAACTATATTCTGAGTCAGCAATGTATAATACTGTAGCATTTTTAATGTAACTCTGTTACATTTTTAATTTCTCACATATCTTTCCTAAAATCAATTTTCTTCTATTTTTATTATTGAACATTCATCTCTCTTAAGTAGAGAATTTGAACTATATATATATAACATGTATGGTAAATGCATATGAGCATACAATTCTACTTACACTATATTCATGAAAAGTCCTTAATGTTTTGAATAGCAGTTATAATTCACTTGATACATTTCGTAACTTGTTTACAATAAATTGCAGTTTTTATTGGCGTTTAAAGTCAGGTATGTTAGTTATTAACAAACAAAGTTGATAAAAAAATCTCTCTATAAGAGTGTTCTGAAGCAGAATTAAATTATTCGATCTATTTACATGTTATTCTTAAAAAAAATAACTTTAAATGATATTGACAAAGATAAATTCGTCTTGGATTCGTAAAACTTAAATAGAAATCTAAACCGTCAAACTTTGTCCGAAGGTATAGAAAATGTGATGCCGTCTACATAAATAAATTTACGATAAAAATCCCTTAGGCTTTCTAAGAAAAATGTAAGTTCAGTGAATGAAAAGGACTTTCTAAAGTTCAAAGAAAATGTGTGAAGCCTATGTGCTATACATTAGAAGCGAAGTATTCTAAAATGATTTTTTTTTATTTCATTGAAAACATCACCAGCTACATGTAATACTGAAAAGATTGAAAATGCTGGATATATTAAAAGAGAATGGGAACTCGTTTGAGAAAATTAAAGAAAGAAGCAAAAATAAAAAATAAAACTTCTGATGGAAAAACGCTCGGGGAAAAGGCAATTTTAGTGAAAACGCATTTATAAAGCAAAAGTTTTGCTTTGGAAATGCTGTACTAGTTAGCCATGTCTGAAACAGAATGCAATCAAAAATGTAATGAGTTTGAGTGTTTGCTTGTGAATGGCTGAGTAGCTAATGTTTGGTTACATATTCAGTCACACACTCATGATTTAGGAAAATCTGGTTACTTTCAGGAACAATTAATCTTGTATAAGAATCGACATCCATGTGACTGAAATGAAAGTGTTTAGCCAAATATTTATTTTGTTTCTACCGAACTTTTTAACACTGGTTCGGGAATAGAGTATAAAAAGCAGATTTGATTACTAATAATCAGTGATTCTCAACCACTGTGCCGCGGCACTTTTGTGTGCCGCCAAATTTTGCAAATATATAATAATGTTAATATTATTAAATTATATCATTTAAAAAGAAAAATATTTTTATATAACATGAATATATATTTAAATCCACAAAAAAATAAATTATTTTATTATTTGCTTTGCAATGCGTTTTTTCTTAGTGCCAAATTATGATGAAGCGGCGTGCATAGCAATAGGAATATGTCTCAAGTCGGCGCACACTTGCCACTTCTGCGTACAAAACGTGTTATTTTAGTGATAGTTGGGATTCACAAGGTGTTGCATAGTAGTTACTCCACCTTTTCTTTCTTTAAAATTGGCAAATGTATGTGATTCGGTTTAATATTAATTTATTTGCATGTAGTAATATTTTGCATTAATTTATTTGCATTAATTTATTTGCAGATCCTTCTGAAAATGGATAAATGGTTAAAAAGAAGAAAGTTTAATGATGATAATAGTGATAATGATAACGTTAGGGACCAAGTTAATGAGCTAACCCCCGGCACAAGTAAAAATACTTCTTGCTCAAAAAAATACGCTGTCCATCGGAAATACACTCTGTCGCAAAAAAATATATGCACCCAGAAGAAATTGAGCTACATTCACGAAATTTGGTATGCATGTAGTGTATATGAAAATAAACAAATGATTAAAAATTCAGAACAAAATATCATTTTATCAAGCGGTTACAGCTTGCAAAAGGTTAAAAATCAGTA
The DNA here is from genome assembly GCA_019973935.1 of Trichonephila clavipes. Lineage (NCBI taxonomy): Eukaryota > Metazoa > Arthropoda > Arachnida > Araneae > Nephilidae > Trichonephila > Trichonephila clavipes. The sequence goes on from BMAU01000392.1 coordinate 266,083, forward strand.
AGTAGTAAAGCCACCTCTGGCAGCTATACAAGCCGAAATTCGGCGTGGCATCGATTCAATTAGATCACTTATGACCCCCTATGGAAGATCCTGCCATAGTCTTTGCATCTGCGCAGTTAATTCTCCTGTATCTCGGGACGGCTGCAGTTGCCTTCCCAGCGCGTCCAGACATGCTCTATTGGCGAAAGATCTGGTGACCTGGCAGGCCATGGTAGGACGTCATATCCTTGAAGACATTGTTGGGAGAGTCGCGCAGTATGTGGACGAGCATTATCCTGTTGATAAATGGCACCTGGGCGACTTGATAGCATGGGTAGCACAATCGGCGTTAAAATATCGTCCACGTGTCTGTGAGCTGTCAAAGTGCCTTGAAGGACCACTAAAGATGATCGTGTGTCCCAAGAAATTGCTCCCCACACTGTCACACCTTGTGAAATTGCTGTATGCCGCTCGACAATAAATGCCGGATCGGACCGCTGGCCGGTGCGCCTCCAGACACGTGTGCGGTGGTCATCAGCACTGAGACTGAATCGGGATTCATCACTGAAGATGACACGTCTCCAGTCTGTCACACTCCAAGTTGCCCGAGGTCGGCAAAAATCCAGTCGACACTGCCTATGATGTGGGGTCAGTGGTAAGCGTCTTAGCGGACGTCGGCTCCTCAAGCCAACTTCGGTCAGTCGTCTCCTTATGGTTTCTCTTGATGGCACTGGATGTCTGGAAAGAGGTAAGTGGCGTTGAATCGATGCTAGCGACGTTGTTGGTGCCGAAGTGGCCACTCTTCTGATTGCACGATCCTCGCGATCATTTGTGTTCCTGGGACGTCCTGACCCTCCGCGACGGTACACTCTACCTTCTGTGATCCACTGTTGCCAACACCGAGCAACTACCATATCGCTCCGACCAAGGTGGCGGCCGATACGTCTATTCGACCAACCTGCTTCTCTGAGGCCTATTATACGGCCCCTATCAAAGTCCGTCAGCTGCTCGTACTGTCGCCGGTTACGTCTTAGAGGCATCTTAAGTCTCAATATCGTCTATCAAAGTCATCAGATTCGTTTGGATAGCCGTACGGCGCTCGTACTCATGCTTTTAAACTCTCCCAGTTGCGCAACTAATATGCGCATAGCACATTTAGCCTTGTCTCATTGGCTTCGAAATTTTAATCATTTGCATATCTCTTACCAGACTACATTCTTGCCGAGTTTCGTGATGTTAGCTTGATTTCTTCTGGGTGCATATTTTTTTTTGCGACAGAATGTATAATGATGATTTTTTGAAATTTGGATTTACCTCTACAATAGAAAATGACATAGTTGTTCCCGAGTGTGTGATATGTGGTTTTAAATTATCAAATAGTGCTATGGTTCCTAGCAAACTCCAACGTCACTTGGTGACTAATCATCCTTCGCTTTCAACAAAAGATAAAAGCTACTTTGAAAGGTCTTTGTCATCAAAAATTAAGCAAGTAAAAGTTTTTGAAAAACAAGTATGTGTGTCTGAAAAGGCTCAAGTAGCTTCTTACGAAATAGCTGAATTGATTGCTGTTAACTTAAAACCTCACAATTTGGCTGAAGAAATTATATTACCTGCTTGTCGCAAAATTGTAAAAACACTGATTGGTGGATCAGCTGATATTGATATTTGCAAAATACCACTTTCAAATGATACAATCCATCACAGAATTAAAGATATGTCAGAAAATATTGAGTAAAATACTGCAAAAACTCTTGCAAATTCGAATTTTGCTCTACAAGACGACGAAACAACAGATATTACAGGAAATGCTCAATTAATTGCATTCGTTAGATTTATTCACGAAAATGATATAATTAATCAATTTTTATGTTGTCGGGAGTTACCTGATTTTACAACTGGTAAACATATTTTTCAAGTAATTAGTTCATATTTAGAAGAAATTAAAGTTTCTTGGAAGTCATGTATTGGCATTTGCACAGATGGTGCTCCAGCTATGACTGGACATCTAAAAGGATTTGTAGCACATGTTAAAGAACTGAATGAGGATATATTAGTTACCTATTGTTTTTGCATCGAGAAGCACTTGTTACAAAATTTTGCTATCAGATTTGAAAATAGTTCTGGAACAATGTGTTAAAATGGTTACTTATATCAAATCAAGACCATTAAAAAGTAGATTATTTAGTAAATTATGCCAAGCTATGGAAGCCAAGTACGAATCCTTGTTACTACATACAGAAGTAAGATGGTTGTCCAGAGGAAAAGTTATATCTCGTGTGCTGAAATTAAAAGACGAAATGAAAATATTTTTTGAACAAAATAAAAATTATGAATTTGTTCATTTGTTGGAAGATAAAATAGGGTGTACTAAACTGGCTTACTTATCAGACATTTTTGTTATTTTTAACAACATCAATTCAAGTATGCAAGAGCCTAATGAAAATATCTTAAACTCAACCGATAAGCTGGTGGGATTCAAAAAACAAATAACTTTATGGAAAAATAAAGCTCAGGAAGGCAATTTGGAAAAGTTTGAGTCAGTCCCTAAAGACAGTTATAAAACTATTAAATTAATTGTTGTTGATCATTTGACAACATTAGAGGAGAGAATTATTCATTATTTCCCAAAATTAGATATTAAGAAATTTGATTGGGTTCGTAATCCATTTCTCATTACGTATACTTCTGTATTTGACTTAACTTTGAATGAAGAGGAAGAACTCATTTTGCTTTCCAATAATCGAGATTTAATTTTAAAACATTCAGAAGAATAAATTCATTCATTTTGGATTAACATCAGATGCGATTATCCAATGATAGCCAAAAAAGCTTTAAACATATTATTACAATTTTCCACACCTTATTTGTGTGAATTCGGATTTTCAGCAGTAGCCAACACTAAAACTAAAAAAAAGATCCAAAATTGTTAAATGTAGAAGACGATATGAGAGTAGCATTGTCATTTTTACGCGACCAAATATAAATGAAATTATCAAAAAACTTCAAGCTCAAATTTCGCATTAAAAATATTTTTATTATTAGCTTGTAATTAATCCCTTAATAAACGTTTAGTTATTATTGTAGTATAGATTAGTTTATTTCGTATATTTAAAAATTTTGTCATAAACTATTTATGCAGTGTGTTGTAGTGAATAAATAATTTTTATCTTTGTCTTTGTGTGCCGCCAAATTTTGAAATCGTTAAATATGTGCCGCAACAAAGAAAAGGTTGAGAATCACTGCTAATAATAACTGAACTCGAATAACAGAGAATGTAATTTAAAGGTTATTGACAAATGTGTTACGAAATCATTTTGCAATATGTATTGATTTACCTAACAATAAAAATATCCAAATAGATAAAAAGTTTTTTTTTTTTTGAAATTTTATTTCACACATAAGGTTGAAAATGCAAATTACTAATATTTACTTTTATGAATGAATATTTATTATACAAAAATATAAATGTCATCAAAATTAAATGCATAAAAAAGCGTACTATAAAGCAATGCTTTTCAAACTGTTTTGACTCATTTAACCCCTAGAATGATAAAGTGTGTCTTCAGGTAATCCCATTCCACATACACACAAACACACATTTAAAAGAGAATAGATTTTAAAATAATACTTGAAGTAGATGAACATGTGTTATGGACAGTTAAAAAACACTGCATTTCTGTATTAAAAATTTGTGATGCAATGTAAACGTTAATAATATTATTTTGTGTTCCAGGTTCATATCCATACAATACATTTAGTAAATGGGATAAGTTCTTGCATTTTTTAACACAAACTGTCAAAGTCCAGGTTTATTGAAATTATCTGCAGTCGAATTTCATATGTTCTGCGTCTATTTATATATATATATATATATATATATTTTATTTTTGTAGATGATCAAGTTGATATGTGGGAGAAATCCGGTGTAATTTGCATACATTTCCAGCGTAAAATTTAGGGACTGTTCTTGCTTAAATTTAGATTTTAACGTTGCATCTGTTAGTATGGTGATAAGTTGTTCCACCTCCATTATTACAGATGTTTTTCAACGAATAAAAAAAAAGATGGCCTTCCAATGAAGAACTATTTACCTCTGTAAAACATTGTACCAATGAGTGTAAAATTATTTAGGGAAATCTGGGATAGTAATCTGGGAATATTCTCAATCTAGTAGGTAGTATATATAAAAAAATTAACGCGTTTTGATATTATTTTATTGTACTATAGTAAACATTTAAATATCATTACAAAATACAGTTATACATTATGTACAAATAAAATATTCCTTTTTAATGACTGGGATGAGCTTTAGATACTCGTAGTTATTCAAACTTCATAGAGAATTTGAATTCATTTTGCATACACATGTATAATTTTATTTCCGATTTCTTATTGTTACCCAGGTTTCTGTGGAACACAGTTTGAAGACCACCCCTACAAAGGTTTTTTAATTTATTCAGAACTTTTTAAAGACAGATAACTATTTTTAAAAGCTGATGAATTACCTATGAGGGAAACATTTTAATTATATGCAGATCAGAGCTATACTTCGGTTTAATTTTTAAATTATTCTTTTTTCGTGTTAACTTACTATAGCTATCTTGTTATTTGTAATATTTCAAGGGCTATTTATATAATTTTTTGCACAGCTAAAAAAGTCTGGAAATAATATGTTGAGTAAATACATATAGAATAAAACATACACAATTTTTAGTTTGTGCTGTGATATTTTATAATCAACCAATTAGATCCTTTTAAGAAAATCACTATTAAAGCTCTGTGATTCTCAGGATCTCTCTTACTTATATGTACAAATATGTGATCACAAAGCTCCAATAAAATATGTTTATCTGATAAAATGCGTGTGGTTTTGTAATCGACTTATCCGTTTAAGACACGAAATATTTTTTTTCTTTAAATATTAAATTCTTCTGGTTATTAATACTATATTAACCCCAATGACACTGGAAAAAAATAATAAAAATACTTATGTTCCCCACCTAAAACTTAGACGGTACCCAAACGATCGTGTGGGTTTGGCCTTTCCTGTGAAATTTTACATTCTTTTTGTCTCTAAGTCGACAGAGGAAACAAACTTAATCCAACTAAAATTGTTGAAAATAAGAAATTTATAGATTTACAATTAATTCTTTTATTGACTCATAATTTATTTACTGTGAATTTTTTTTTGACAAGCATAAATAAACATTGCATTCTTCACAACGTGTTTCCGAACAGCTTTTGTGGTTTCCAAATCTATGAAATGAAACTTATGATATGAATCCATGAAAAGAAAATGATGAGAATGAAAATGCCATAGTTCTAAGCCAATACATGAAAGAGAAAATTAATTACCAACAAGTAATATAATTTTTTTAGTTAGTTCTTACTTTGTTAGAAAAACGTGCTGGTGCCATTTATTGTAACTAGTTGTAACTTCGTGAGAAATAACGGAGAATAAATTTAAAATTAAAAAATAATATTTAATTAATGAAATAAATTTTTGAAAAAACTGTATCAACATTAAGTGTCATCCACTACAATTTAAAAAAAAATGTATTTAAAAATTGAACGGATGAATAGAAAGTATTTCATTAACGATTGAAAATTTGAACACAATATATATATATATATATATATATATATATATATATATATATATATATATATATATATATATATGGAGAGAGTGAACTAAACGAAGGAGTTAAAAATGAGCGAGATAGAGAAAAAATGACTCATTTAGAGCAATCCCTAAGAAAATATGGTATTAAATAATAACAATATATTTCGTCTTTATTTAGGGTTTTTTCAAAATTATCGAAACAGGAAGGAAAACTCATATTACAAGTACTTACTTTCTCAGCTGCAATGACTCAAGTAACGCTCAAGTCACACGATCGTGTGGTAACGAAATACCAAGTCCTACAAGCAACTTAAATGGAGTAAAGTTAATATTTTTACTATTTTACAGTTACTTAAATATTAAGACAATAATGTGTATCCAAGCAATTAGAAATATGTTTATAATTACCGTTTTACGACAGATAAAGAATGACTAGTATTCATTTTGTAATTTATAAACTAAGTTAAACTTGCCAGATGAAAGTAAAACATGAACTACAAAAACCGTCTGTTGGGGAAAGTTATATTTAACACATTTTTGCAAACTCACTCAGTAGTTCTATTAAGGCTTTGCTTATATACAATTACTCCAGAATAAACATCGTATATGAATATCTAACCTGCAGTCACGAGAAGTTGGGCCTTAAGGAAACCAAGACATGCTCGAAAGAGTAAAATGCCAAAATTAAGATCCTTTGTTTATGAGACATATATCATTTCCAATATCCAATAGAGCTTATATTTTTTACGTTCTTAATAAAGATAATTTAATTATTCTGTAGAACTACAAAAATAACTTTTTACTCCAAAAGTTTTTTTTTTACTTCTTAATTTAAGTAATACATAAATTTTGAGAACTCGTAATATATACTTCTGTTTAGGTACCATTTCTTAAAAAAATATCCTATTTTATGCAAAATATTTTTTACAAATATATAAAACAATACAAAAAAAACAGTGAACCCATTTTTTTAGTAAAATTTCAGTATAGTTTCTTTAAAAAATTTATGTAACTTTGAAAATAGATTTTTTTTTTATTTTTCTGCTTTTTATATGCATAAAACTATTTTTAAAAATTAGGCACAATCTTAATAGAAAAAAAATAGGTTTACTATATGCATAGGCATCTTGTACAGAAGTATAAAAAAATCTGGAATCATATAGTGCAATAGCTTTTTTTGAAAAAAAATGTACCTAAATGCAAAAAAATATGCTTTTGAGAAAAAGTGAAAAAACTAAAAAAAAAACAATATTTCTCATATTATACACTTGGTTAGTATTTGCTTGCCTATTTTTGTAGGACTCATAATAATCCTTAACCATTTTCTAGAGTTACAAAAGTAATTTTAAATTCATTTGTTTTTTTCCCTTTGTTTTAATTAACATGAACATAATTTTCGAGATCTTGTAATACATTTGTTAATGTATAGGTACCATTTCTTACAAAAATATTCTTTGAATATACAAAAAAATTTACACATATACGTATAGAAACATACCAAACATAATGAACGAAATTTTTAATGAATTAATTGCATATTTTCTTTAAAATAATCATAAAACCTTAAAATTATGAAAATCTTAATTTTCTTTTTGCACGTATAAATTTATTTTTTAAAAAATTAGACATTACATGCTAAAAGATATTTTGTTCATTATATATAACGTTTTATAGATCAAACACAGGGGAAACTACATATTTAAAGTTCAAAGGGGTGTGTCAAAAAGGGCGTGGTCATTTGTTTACATTTTTATTTTTCATATTTTAGGGATATTTTATCAACAAACATAAAAGTATTATACATTTTTAGATTCAGAAAAAGAACTATTTTTTAGAACTAAAATCGAAAAATCAATTTTTTCAAAGTATATGATGTCTTTGTTCTCTTAGGGTTATTCTTTACATGTGTTACTTTTAAATATCTATGTTCTTTAAATGAATGGGAGAGTAAAAAAGAAGTAATGAAAAATATGGAAAAAAGGTCCTCTCTTTAAAAGGTCACATAGGACTAATTTAAGCTTAATTGTTTGGTACTTTGATTATGAGAATCAATATACTTTTCTAAATCTTAAGCTTACATTGCTTCTTATTATATGCGTGAATTATCTTATCGAAGAGAAAAACTAAATTTTGAGACATTTTTTTTTACCTATATATATATATATATATATATATATATATATATATATATATATATATATATATATAAATTTTACCATCAGTTTTCTTTTGCAGCTATTTTTCATACCATTTACTTCCATGCATTGTCATAGTTGTCATAAGTTTATAGCAATAAATTATGATTGAATATTGGGTCACAATTGTTGAAAGCCTGAGAATCACTACATTACGTTGATGGTGATCGACCGGTGGATTGCCGAGACATTTTACGGTAAGCTGAAGTATGCAGACTACTAGCTATAACAACGAAAACTAACTTTATATAAAAATATTTAGATAAAAACTAAGATAAATCTTAGATAGAAACGCGTTTTTTTTTAAGTATTTTGAATTGTTTGATAGTAAATGTATCATTTGATATTATTATATTTGTAGCTATTATTATTATGTTTGTATTTTGCGTTTTGTTTAAACGCAGTTTTAAGGCCATTACCATTTTTCAAAAAAATTTTTTTTTGGAGACAGTATAACAGTAAAAATATTTTAAGTTTTATATTCAGGTTATATTATAAAGGTGACTCTGGAAGTTAAGTCAGTTTGAACAGCCATTGTTTTACAATTTTAAGAATATTTGAAGTTTCTTCAAACTTTTATAAAATGCTTTTTTTAAAATTTTTTTGAGTCATTTTGAGTTATTTATGTTTCTTAGATTACTGTAAACAAAAGTTGATATGGATTTGAAAATATATTCCTTTGTTGATTTTTAATAATTATTTTTCTAGAAAAACCTGGAAAAAAAGCGATTTTTTTTAAATAGTAAAATTAGCATTTTTTTAAAAAAATAATTGGGATCTCAGTCCTATAAATCTATACTAAATTGTATAGAACATACGTTTGGGAGTACATACAAAAAAGTTCAAGGTACTTAAATGAACAGAAAAAACGCCTTAGGGCTTAGAAAACACTTATACCTTCAAAATTCAAAGTCTTAGAAAAACGCATTTGAAGTTTGTAAAAGCATAAAACAAACACTTATAATGCCCGTAAAGCTCTAATTTTTTAATATATTTTTCCCCAATGTATCTTATACATTAAAATACTATTTTAGTTAAATATGACTGAAAATATATTTTAAATTTTGATAGTATTGATAGTATTTGTTACGAGATGACCAATAATTCAACCTAGTCTTAACAAAATATTTTCACAAAAGTTTTGAGACACAAAACAGTTTTGTACAAAATAATAATGATGCTAACTTAAACAAAAAATAGCCAGGTTTGTCCATAAAATTAATTTTTTTTTAGTTTTAAATCGGTCAGTTTAGGAAGTTTTAACCCTTGTTGTACGACTTTAAAATACTAAAATATACTACTAAAAATGTTTAGAACAATGTAGTTAGGTACATCAAGGAAATATTCAGTTTTATCTGGAATACTGGAATTCAGAATATTTGCATTTGGAAGTCTAATTGTAATGTCAGCTGAGTACTGATTTTTAGATAAATATTTTTCAGTATATTTTTTTTAATCTATCTCTTCGAAATATTGTTGCTCAAAGCAACCTGAGAATGTTTTGGGCAAGGAATTTCCTCAACAAGAAAAAAATAATGAAAGCTTCTAAGTTACACAAACTATTATATTTTTTAAAGCAAAAATTGGCCTTAAAATGAATTTTAATTAATTAGTTAGGAGAATTTAAAAATATCAAAACAAAATCAAGCAGAAATGAATTTAGTATAATGGTAGTGGGAAATAATAAACATTTCACACTAAAAGAGTTGATAGCGCACACAAATATTTTTAATTAATTAAATTTAAGAGTGGAATTTTAAAATAGATCCAAACCAAAACCATAGCTCAGAAAACTTGAATAATCTTAGAAACTAATTTCTTAACATACCTGAAATTTGGTGGAAAGCTTCTCAACGATAAGAGCCACGAGAAAATGCAAAAAGAAAAATTTTCGATAAATATGAAATTTGTAGGGTACTGTATACTCTTAAATTGTTAGTTTTTTTATTTTAGTTTTGTAAGTACATATTCCGTATTTATTATTAATTCCTAATAAATATTGTAGATCTTTTCCTACCTCACCACACCTACGACACTGGGCATTGGTGCACACAAGATTTTTCAAGGAGGGGGGGAGTGGTCAAGGATCGAAAGTCTACCATTCTGTTGTCATACCACAATACGCAGTCACGCATATGTTTTTTTTTTAATTTTGTAGATTATAGGGAACAAAAAACAGTAAAAAATAAATAACTAAATAAATACTCAGCTTTGAATAATAATAAAAAAAATATCAATAACAATTACTTAATTAAGTTTATCATATTGTATACATGGAATTAAGCTCAATCCATAAAAAAAAAATCAAGGGCATGGGGGACGATTCGGACCAGTGCTACCCCCTTTCCTTGTGTGCGCCACTGACATAGCGTGGACCGCAACAGATTTAAAAAATTAGAAGCAGACTATGCCCTGGAAAAGTCTGCCCACCCCTGCTCTAAAGCATGTTTAATATTTTAAACAACTAATCTTTATTTACAGGATATTTACATTTTAAACAGAAATTAGAAGCAAGTAGAATTTTTATTTTATTTTTCCTATCTGTTTAATAAATTCAAAAAACTTACAGAGAAAATTTTAAACTGTATATTTCAAAATGTTAAAATTTCCCTCTACTTTATTAGTTTCTTTTCTTTAAAGAAATGATCTATATATGAATACAACTTTAAAATAACTTGTGTAACGACCTTCTTTTTTACACACTTTTAATAATTTCTGTATCACAAGAAGTGTGTTAGTTAGAATATTTATGTTTCTTCTATAAAAAAAAGTCAAATGAAGACGTTTCTAGGCTTTTCGACAGAAGAAATAATTTCCAGCTCGTTAAAAGCAAATACCCAAGTTTTTCTTTGAGAACTAAGAACGCAGTCCCGGATGGCATAACGACTAAAGAATCAAGGCAAAGTGTCCCAACCATCGATCCTCACTGCTTGTTCAGCGACTGAGCATCAGCTGGCACATTCAAAAGAAAAAAGGGAAGATGAAAAAGAAATTCTAGACCTATCTGCTCCTGCATGAGTACTGCAATAGCCTATAGTCGAATAGCCAAGGTGTTCCTTTCCTTATTTATTTGGGATACAATTTTCTTTGCTTGATCTGTTGAGTCCTCTGGCGTTATTTCATTTCCAGTGACGGTTTTATCTAACAGAATGGTATGGTTTTAATCAGTGACAAAACGCATACTCTTAGTGCATCTATATCCAATTATGTGAGATATCTACAGATAACTTACAACCGATATGTTTGTAGGAATATGTGTTGTTAAAGATAAATTACAAACGTTTAAAATAAGGATCCTAAATTGTGTTTTACATGAAGCCATGAAAATTCACAAAAAAAAAAAAAAAAATGTAATATCTTGTTTTCGATAGAAATGAATTATACATTTCTCAAAACACAAGTAACTATGTAGTTTCTTGTAATTTTAATCAATATAAGAAACATTAAAATGCGTTTTTTTAAAAAAAAAATAGCTGTCATTCAGTCAAAAAGTTAATTCAACATCACATAAAAAGTTATAAGTTTATTTCATTGTACATATGCACATACAAATGTTAGAGTTAAAATAAAAAAAAGCTTTGGGGCTTTTTATCTTTTATAAGACCGTGATATGTATGCTTACAAATTACTTACTTAATTTTTAAATGTCCAAGAGAGAGAGAGAGAGAGAGAGAGAGAGAGATAATACATTTCTTCACTTCATTTTTAACCTGTTAGCACGATAACTGATGCATGGGTTTTCAGTTTGCAAGTACATATTCTTACAAAAATCTCAGTTGTAAGTGCAAAGGACGACCTGTAAATTTCCTGAGCCGCAAGATCACTACATCAGAAGAAGTTGGATTAACTAAAGTTGGTGATCATATGCCAGCTTGATTAAAAACATATAGACACACAGCCTTTTGTGTTCTACTACAACACATGAGAACAAGATCCGTTAGACTATATATTGATATCTGTTTTTTGAAATTTCATGAAAATTAATACCTAAGGTATGTGACTATCTTCGGAGCCCTTTTTTTGAAATATATAAAATTTCAATAAAACATATAATTTTTTTTATTTAAATGGGGCATAAAACTAGGAATTCAAATACAATTTCCACAAAATATTAAAAATTATTGTGGATATATTGGAAGTTTTAATTATAATTTTAGAGAAAAATTGCAGTTACGTTAAACCTTTTACAGAAAATTATAATTAATATATTCGAATAATACTTATACAGTACATAAATAGCATCATTATCAATGCTTAGAGATATAAGATTTGTAATATTTATGAAGTATGTCAATTTTTATGCAAGGACTTAATTTTTCACAAAAAAACTAATGTTATTTTCTCACAAAAAGTGCAATAAAACACATAAATATATACATATACATTTGATTATAGTCCGTAATACAGATAAACTAAATAAAACATTTTCTGAAAATTTCAATTCAATATCTTAAAAAGAAACCATGTAGGGAACTTTACCACAAAACAAAACATTGGAAAACATAGTTTCTCAGAAAATGCATTTTAAGATTTTAATACAATATAAAAAAAATTCTACTAATTGTACATTTTTTAAACCCACCATATTTAAAACTCAAACTCTCTTTAGCTTTATGCTTAACTAATTTGGACTCTTTTTACAATTTTGTTGTTTTCTGGAGAATTTTATAGACTATAACAATTGTCGTTTTTAGTGAAATTTTGATGAAAAATTGCATTTACGATCTTTTATACAAAATTTGTGAATAAATGCATTCAAATAATATTTATACAGTACATAAATAGCATCTTTATATGTATTAAGAATTAAAAGATTCGTAATATACTTTTGAAAGTTTTTTAAATATGCCAAATGTTATCCAAAAACTCGATTTTTTAAAAAAGTAAATGATTTTTTTTCATAAAAAAGCAATAAAGTACATAAATATATACACAGATATATTTTGATTCATAACACAGAGAAAACTAAATAAAGCAAGTTCTGAAATTTTTAATTCAATAACTTGTAAATATTTTGAGTAGAGATCTACTTCCGGCTTTGTAAATTCCATTTTCGGTTTATTAATTATGCTATAACTTTTCTTCTAATCATCGTAAAAACAAAAAATAGAGTGTTTTTGGAATTTTAAATGTATGTGCTATAAAATAAAAGCATAAAACTAATTTTGAAAATTTTCACCAAAACTGTGAATTTTGGGTAGTCACAAATCTAAATAATTATTAAATTATTTAATATTAAATTATTTAATACAAAATAATAATAAGTAATAATTATTAAATTATTTAATACAAAATAATAATAAGTAATAATTATTAAATTATTTAACACAAAATAAACCTAATTTATAATTCTTTCAGCATATTTTAGTATCAGAAAATTATTTTTTACATACATTATTTAATGCATATAAAAAGAAATTCAAAACATAAAATGTATGAATTTCTCTATTTTCATGTTTCTTTTTCCATCCTACATTTAAATTGCTTCCAGTGGATGTTGTAAAATACAGCTAAAGTTAAAAAGTTACCGGAATGGTCCCCTATATTCCCAAACGTGTTCGTTGGTGGAGAAATATTAGTTTCGGGGGTTGACAGTACTAATAAGGAAAACACACAGCATCTCGAATTTATTTTCTGTACTGTTGGCCTTAGTTGCAGTTTATTTCTGACTAAGTGATTTTTTTTTCATTCGTCAGACTTTGCAATATCGACCTTGAAGCAGCGTGCAAACATCAAATTCTATGTTTTTCTTGAGAAATCATCTGAGACGCTTTAGATACAGAATAAAACATACGGAAACAGTTCCAGCAGCAGAGGATTTTTATATGTTATCATGAATGAAAAAGAAATTGAAAGGACATCGTTTTGTGGATTCAATTAAAGTGATCCAAAATGAGACGAAAATGGATGGATTTTTTCAATTATATGAACGCTGGAACAAGTCTGTGGATAATGGAGGGGAGTACCTCGAAGGTCAATAAGATTGAATTATTGTTCTATTTTTTTAATAATTTGTAACTGACCTACTCCGCGAATTTTTTGACCTACCTGTATGTTCCACCACAAAAATAGTCTTAAAAATCGTATTAATTTTATGTAAAAAATTAAGTTGAATAAATATCTTTTTATAAATCAATATAAGTCCCCAAAATATTTTAGTATAACATTACTAGAAAAAATGGTTTTGTAAAGGGTTAAACTAATCGTAAAAGCTTGTAATAATACTTTTTAAACTCCTTTAGAATTTACATAGGTGCAACTTCACTAAATAAATAAAAAAATCTATATTTTATTACGAATGAAATTAAATGAGATAACCTACGGTTGTACAATGAGATAAATATATTTATTTTATTCAGATCTCATAAATGACTTGGAATCAATTCAATATTCTATTTTGTTCAGGGGCTACATATGAAAGATATCTCAGATATGAAAATATCCGCCTTGGAAAGGACGCCCACTCTTTTCACAAAGTTCTCAGTTGATCTGTTATTTCTGTAACATTGAGGATGTATAACGATTCATTTTAAAGAAACATATGCCTTACTTTTATGATAAAAATTACTCTATGAATTGAAGTATATTTTATTCGCATGAAGAATATTCAATTTTCCTCCACGATGAGTTTTAGTTTATCTAATACAAAAACAAATGCACTTCAAAATTTAGATTGAAATTTTCTATCTTTGAATTGGATAGTTTCGTTTGAATGAGAATTGCATTTAGATATTTTCTGTCACAAAAATGAATATCTTTCTTCCTCGATAGACCTTGAAATTTGACCTTGGGGAGAAACTGTCATCATATCTTGTTACGGAATTTCTTCGCTCAAATCCTCCTGCATCCCAACGGAGAGAGTAGGTATCTTTCCCATTTTTTGAAATATAAATTCATAGTAGTGTTAGTGGTTTATGGTGAAGTTGAAAATTTCAAAATCGATGTGACATTTTGTTAGATTCGATACTTTCTGATGGTTACTCGAAATATGACTACTACGGCTATGTGATTCAAGACCATTATTTTTAGATTCACAGTAGATGAATACTTTTCAAAATTTTGTATTGAATCCCTTTTAACCTGACATTCCCAAATGTTGACGCAATTTTTCGAAATTTGAAAATTATTTAAAGTACAAGAAAAAGGTACGTATTATTCTTTCTCCTAAAATGTCTAGTTTTATTCATTGGATCGATTGAAAAAAGATTTCAAATTTCAGCGTCACGATGGTAGCGATATGCCTAGGACCACAGCAGATCGGAAGGAGATATTTATTATCAGATCAGCTACCACAGTGCTTGATTCATCATTATCAACTATCAGACGTGTGACCCGCACACGAATGTCCACTATGCCCATTCACAGACGGCTGACATAGCAAAATTTACGCTCGTACCGACTGCTACGTTAAGTGCCAATCACGCCTGCACACTGTCAAGCCAAATTACAGTGGTAGTTGTCTCGAACAGGTTGGAATCATGTTGACTGAGGACGTATAGTGTTTATTGACGAATTCAACTTCCAACTGTGTCCTGACAAACATCGAAGACGTGTCTGGAAATGGCCAGGGCAGCGTGCCGAACCTACTTTCACTATTGCAGGCCACACAGACTCTCAACAAGGAGCTTTAGTATGGGTTGTCATTTCTTTTGAAGCCGGACCTCTTCGGTTGTCATTAGAGGCACACTTGCAGCACATCGTTACATCGACGGCATTCTGAGAACTATTTTGCTAGCGTTCTTTTTGCAGTAATCTGGCATTATTTTTCAGCAAGATAATGCCAAACCGCTTACCACACGTGTTGCTATGAACGGTTTTAAAGCTTATCAAACGCTTCCTTTGCCAGCCATATCGCCAGATGCCTCTCCAGTCGAGCATGTCTGGGATATGATGGGAAGGCGACTGCATCTACCAGGGAATGTTGATGACCTGACCTGACAACTAGGGCAAATTTGGCAATAAATACCGCAGGAGACCTACGAGGTGCTTTAATACTCTATGTCACGTCGTGTGATAGCTTGCATCCAGGCTGGAGGAGGGTCAACTCCTTATTGATCTCTTTACTTTGTAACTATGTGAATCTGAAAAAAAATCATTCAATTTTTCTGAAATTTTAATTTTTTATTATTCTATACGTAATATTTCTACCCACCAATTTTTGTCTCTATCGGACACTTCTTTCTTGACGCGTCGTTTTTTTGTGATAGAGTATATAGATATATAGGGTGCGTGCGTGTGTAAAATTGGAAATATAGATTTTTGTAAAAAATAACGTACAAGATTTAGAAAAATTAGAAATTTAATTTTATAGATATAGTTTAAATGAAATAACTATGTGCTCACATTAACTCCAATAACTCATCAATTTGTAGAAAATTTGAAGTTAATTTACGTGAAATTTGATACAAAATCTCTTAAGAAAAACGTAGATTAAATTTGAAAAAGCATTAAATTTGAAGAAAAAAAGACATGAGTATCTTATTTTAATTTATTATTATAATATTAAGTATTGATTTTTTAAAGAAAATATATTTTATTCTATGTTATTTAATTTACGCTTTTAATGAAATACCATATTTTGAAATATATTACCAAAATTCTTATTTTATCGAAATAACTTACTATATTGAAATTTGTTCCAATTTTGTCAATTGCAGTTTGATTCCTATTTTCAAAATAATTCAAGATTTGCTTTTTTGAAATAAATTTGCGTTTTGTTGTTGTATGTGTGTTAATGCTGATTACGTTAACATAGTTGATTATGTCTGAACAATCAATTTGTACAAATCGGTTGATAAGAAATAAAATAAATACAGTGAAGAATATTTTAGTACTTGATTTCTCTTGCTAAAATATTCTTTAATACTTATTTAAAGATAATCGCTCTTTTTTGAAAAGAAAATAAATAAAACAAAACAATAGGTATGCCATTAAAATCAGAAATACTTTATAAAAAGAAAACATGACTTTCAATATTTATTCCCATAAATTTAATTAGAAAATTTTATTATTCAGTAATAAATATAATTGGTTACTTCTTAACAAAACTTACATTAGTAAATACTCTTTTTACGGAAGCATATTATTTTAATAAATAATAATAAAGCCCTGAAAAAAATATAATAAAAACTTCAGAACCAACTAACTTATTAAAATTAAATTTACACTCATGACTATGTCATCATTTCAAAAGAAAAAGAAAATTATATTTATCTCGAAAAAATTATTCAATAAAGGATTCAGTTTTATTGAAATGTAAAACGTCTTTCAAATATAATGATTTTCAATTGTTTTCCTATTGCACTGAACAAGCATTTTAAGTTCAAATGAATTACACTTTGTGAAAACAATTTTCCTGTAAAAGTAATTTTTAAAATTAAAAAAGTTTATTTCAGGCCTAAAATCCTTTCAGATGAAATTTGACAATCAAATATTGTTTTAATAATTTATCTAATAACATTAGCACTTTTTGGTGTGAAAGTTATATTAACGTCGCCCTTTAAAGCTTCACGAGATTTATTGGCGACAGACGTCGTAATTGTGAATCATGGTCAAGTGACGAAAATGACACCAGAGCTGGCAAATAGGAATTGCAATACCGGTATTTTGAGCCATTTGTAAAATTTTGTAATACCGGTATTCACAAGTTAAAATACAGGTTTTTCGGTTTTTACTAGAATTTTTTTAAATTGTCTCCTCTATATGTCCAGGGATCGCCAACCTAGCAAAATAGTATTCAACTACAGCTCAGAGCAATACTGCACACGTGCAGGATATATAGTCTTAAATTCGTATTTAAGAAAAGAAGGTTGTAAAGAGTGTTTTTTTTCCGGGTATAGAAGTTTAAGTTGGCATTACTTTCCAAGATGGCGATTGATTTAACAGCTGTCAAGTGATTTATTCTCAGTTTTTGGTTTGGCAATTCATCAAAACGATCATCAAGCAAGGCGTAGATTCGTCGATT
Organism: Trichonephila clavipes; assembly: GCA_019973935.1. Taxonomy (NCBI): domain Eukaryota; kingdom Metazoa; phylum Arthropoda; class Arachnida; order Araneae; family Nephilidae; genus Trichonephila; species Trichonephila clavipes. The sequence goes on from BMAU01000392.1 coordinate 283,847, forward strand.
TGGCCGAAAACGAGATTGCCGTTGTTCCCGATTTTCATAAGCGAATTTTGTTTAGCAATGAAGCGCACTTCTGGTATAAAGGCTATGTCAACAAACAAAGCTGCCGCATTTGGAGTGAATCTAATCTCCAAGTGTATGTCGAAACACCGTTACATCCAGAAAAACTGACTGTTTGGTGCGCTTTATGGGCTGGTGGAATCCTTCTTCAAAAACGATGAAGGCCACAACGTTACACTCAATGGTGATCGGTATAGAGCCATGGTTACTAACTTTTTCATTCCTGAATTGAACAATCATGATGTCCAGGAGCTGTGGTTCCAACAAGACGGCGCAACATGTCACACAGCTCGTGCCACAATCGATTTATTGAAAGACACGTTTGGTGACCGCCTAATTTCACGTTTTGGACCTGTGAATTGGCCTCCAAGATCTTGTGATTTAACACCGCTAGACTATTTTCTGTGGGGCTATGTAAAGCCATTAGTCTATGCGGATGAGCCACAAACACTTGACCATTTGGCAGACAACATTCGCCGTGTTATTGCCGATATACGGCCACAAATGTTGGAAAAAGTCATCGAAAATTGGACGTCCAGATTGGACTACATCCGAGCCAGCCGTGGCAGTCCTATGCCAGAAACCATATTTAAAATAATAAATAATCGAATAAAAAAATTCATGTCAATCGAATAATACTTCGTTGTTTTATTGCAATTTAAAGTTCTATACCTCTAAAAAAACACCCTTTAGTTGTGAAGAAAGGGCCTAATATTTAGAAATTTTTAAATTGGTGTCTTCGTTATTTACATTGTAGTTGCATATCATATGTATAATGGTTTTGAAACTGAAAATGAAAAAGAAGAAAAGAGACTAAACAATTCAAATTTGGTCAAGTTTGTAGTCAATCTTCTTAAAATTGTTTACTCACAAACCTATTCATATTTAAAAGAATTCGGTACAGTTATCGAAGATGATGATGACACTAATGTCAATAATGAAAAGGAATTGTCTCACATGAACAAAAATTAGAATTAGAGATAACTAAAAAAAAGTTCCACTAACAAAATGCAATGCAGAAATTAGCTATATCCAAAAACCCATCCGAAGTAAAATCGATTTATTTCAAAAGATGAGAGATTTAGTGGTAAATACTTGGGAAAAGTATATCACGCATTGCCAACAGTACCACCAACTAGCGAACGTGCTGAAATATCGTTTTCGATAGCAGGTAATTTTTGCACAAAATTACGTTCCAGGCTTAATGACAGTACAATTGATGCATTATGTTTTTTACGATCGCATTTCAAAAATTTATAATATTATCATAAATTGAATAGTGATGTTTACACTTTTTGTGATTTAAATAAATGAGATATTCCCTTACTTTTTCCGATTCTTTATTTACTGTTATAGAAGTTAAAGTTGTTTTGTGTGTCATTTACACTCTCTAATAAAACTGGCAAATAAAACAAAGAAACAGCTGTGTTTTTCTAAAATTTCTAATACCGGTATTAAAACTGGTATCTCGGTATTAAGATCTAAAAAAATACCGAATACCGGTATTGCAATTGCTCCTGGCAGCCCTTTCTCTTAACTTCATACACAGCAACGGGAGGATGTTTGAGGCTTGATGGATTTAGCATGCAACGGTCTCCTCTACATAGCAGGTCTTTAATAGAACTAGCCTCGAACTTTGGAAGTATCAGCCACATGTCTGTGACCTTGACCACTAAGCACTTAAGCGAATTTGTTTATTAAATACATCTACTAATATATTGCTTTTCCTTTGAATTCCATGAGAATTGAAGCAATCGATATTTCTCGGATTAATAATTATTTCACTGGATGTGCTGAAGTGTTACTTTTAGTATCCAATTCTCTTGACTATGTTCCAAATATTCTGCGGATATTAGAACAAATTATACAATCAACGTCTTTAAAATGTGTACCATAAATGCTTTCTAGAATAAATTTAATGAGAGTTGAAGTTATTTATTTAAAACGTCTTTGCATTTATTTTTAAAGAAATTTACAATATAATCAAAATAAATTTGAACTTTAAAGAGTACCTTTTAATTCAATACTTTTGTGTAAGACATAATAGGCAAAACTTTTGTGTAAGACATAATAGTATTTATCCAGTTCTCCAGTGAATCTAAAGGAAATTGCAATGTATTTGACTTTCCATTCCCTTTGAAGTCCAGATCCCTTTTATTACTTCCTTACAATTCAAGGATTGTGGATATATTGACCACAAATCTGCAGTTCCTTAGGAAATACGACATATTTCGAGATAGAAATTCGTGAAATACTTTTTTTAGTATGAAAGATATATAAATAATTCTCGAAATTCAATTTTTTGTAGAGATCTTTATAATTTCTTTTTGTGCCTTTTTCATGAAGCAGTAGACTTTAATGTCCACTCCCTTTTCAAAATGGCTCTTTATTTTACTTCCTATTTCATACAAGTGTTAAAAAGGTAAACTTATGATATATATTTTTTAAAAAAATAACTAAATAGTTAATATTTGTTTTAAATTTAACTAGATATAGATATATACAACATTTTAAAAGGTGCTATCAAAATGTGTTCAATATATAGTTAAATAATTGTTTATGTTTTTCTAAATATCTGTAGATCACCTATGTAGTTTATTTAGTATCATTAATCTTTTACATAACTGCTGACTGTAATCTATATTAATCTAGAGCTGTAAAAGACGACTATTGGTGACAAAACTAGTAATTTTGATCCAAAATAGGGACAAATTATTTTTTTAAATTGCTATTCTAAACTTTATTTTTTTTATGCAGTGGTCAAGTAGTTCCTTTTCTGAAATAAATAAGTATTTTTTCAAATATTAACGAAAATCTGTAATGGCACTTATTTTGTAACTCATGTTGAATACATGGCACTAGAGATTTTAAATTTCAAAGGTATTATAAACTTCAAACCTAATTCCTTATCAAACATGAAATCAAAAGTTTTAATGTGTGCTAATATGATCTGTAACATCAAATAATAATATAAATTTTAGCAAAGTAAAATCTTAAACTTACTAATAAATTATTGCAACTAAAACTCATAAAAATAAATTTTCAAATACGCACTTAAGTTACAACATTATTTTAAGGGGTCACAGGGGTGTTAAAAATGTTTCGAGAGCACAAAATACAAACAATTTTCGACTAGAAATAATTCTTTGAGATTAAAATGAAATATAATTTGATTCTTTTACACATTTCTTATAAAGGAATAAAGTTTCAAAAAAGTATAAAATATCACAATATATAATCATAATTTTAAAAATAATAAGCACATAAAAATAAGAAAAATTTTTTGTAAGAAACAAATAGTAAGTTTTACGACGCGCATGATATTTCTGCAATAATAATTCTAACTACTAGCAATAAGTTGATTTATAAAATCAAATATATCCTTATTACATGCTGGCCTATCTTATATAAATAGAGTAAAAAATAATATTTTTTAAAATAAAAAAAACATTTCTATATATAAAAAAAAAATTTTAAAAATTCAATTTTTTTGTTGAAATATTTCAAAAATTAAAAATTTATAATACTATAAATAGCTAGGATTTGAAGATTATGATAGAATTTATAATTCTGTGTAAGTTTTATGCATCAAAATATGATAGTTTTGAAACGCAATGCGCGTAATTGAAAAGAAACACAAAACTGAGAAAAAGGGCTTTAAAATTTTAAACAGATTTGAGGGAAATAAATCTTAAAACTTACATGCTAAAATGCTCCAGGATCATAAGATATACCTTCATGTTCCTGGAAACAGCTCAATTTCTTTACTCTTTTTAATTTTCTTGGTCTGAAGTGAGCTTCAAAAGATGATTCTAAGCGCCTCTGTCTTGACATAAAGATACGACGATTGTCACGTTCAGCCAGGGGACACACAAACATTTCTGCTAATTTTTTAAACCATATTTCTCTAAAATAGTAATAAGTATTTGATTTCCATCATTAAAAACACTGGTTGCTAGATTTGCAGCAATCTCTCTGCAATCCAGACTAGAAACCAAGCGTCTTGGGACAAAACTTCCAAATTAATGAATTTAACTTTCATTAGGGTTCTGTCCTTACCTCCTAAACATTTCTTCAGGAGTGCCGGATGAGATAAGTCTGCAAATACAGGCTTAAATACATCTCGAACAGCTTAGCAGCTGAGGGTTTGTGTTTATAATTTTGTGAATTATTATTAATTGCGGCATTATATATATATATAGCATATATACTTACACCATGTATTTGGATTTGTAGGACAAAAACCAGTGCATCGGTTCATCACTGCGCTGCAAGAATGACCCCAAACAGCCCAAATGGCTTTCCGCATTTCCTTTACATGGTATAATTTAGCATCGAATGTGAAAGCATACTATAGTAATGCGCAGTTCATCAACTAAACTATCAGGTTAACCTACCTTACTGCCAATAGTTTTACCAATAGATAATTTCTTTTACTATATACCAATTTGCTTCCTAAGTCTTGTACTCATTCTTTTTGCACATGACTCCACACATTCTTTTCTGAATAAGATGGTCATCGCCGTATGGCTTAATTTCTACAAAGGGCATTGAATGTTTTTTGTGTCGCCATCTCTATGTAGTTCGAATATTTCAGGTTGTGAAGCTTTTCTGATCGATTAAAAATCCTCAACATCCCGTCAACCTCCATCTTACCAGCAGAGCCAGAATAATTTTTTCTACATGAAATCTTATGCGCTCTTTGCCATTTATTGTACTTGATACCAAACTTTACCCTTTATAACTGTCGCATCTTTTTGCAAAATGAGGGACAACACTTCCCTATCCAACCTTACCAGTTTCGAGCCTATTACAGTACATACTCAATCAACGATGAATGTCCTCTCGTCTTCCAGGTACCATCACCACTTACCGTTAAAGGTTATCAGGTGACGAAAGATTTTTCTTCGACAGCTGCCCTTTCATGCTTTCTTCAGAGACTTCCTTCATAACACGTGAAAGTTTATTATTAATAACATCATATGATTTTGTTCAACAGGATTAGGAAGACTCATTACAGTACAAAAAAGGTTTTTAATGACTCTAAACCTTGGCCTATGCATCTCATTGCTAAAATAGATCTTCTGTTAATTTCTGGAGCATTATTTTTATTCCCAGTGTTTTCACAGCTATAAAAAAGTACAAACACTCCCACAGTTTTACATACGTATTTCAAAATTGAACATAAACCACGAGTGGACTTTTCATTAATTGTTAATGGTTTATGACATTTTAAACAACATGATACTGATAAAATAGAGCTAAAAGTTGAAATAAAATCAAAATACGATATCCATTGAAGGTTTTCACTTACTTTAACAAGATTTGACTTTAATGAAGTCTGAATTCCAAAGATTTTATTACTGGAAGCACACTTACTTGTATCTCCTTTCTGCAACATATGTATGAGGACATACCTTCATGAATTGGTTCCCTCTAAATCTCTCTCCTTTCTTAGGACGTTTACCTGAAGGTCTATGATGAGTATTTTCCATTTCAATCGAGAGAATTTTGTTTTCAATTTTGATAAACGGTTTTAAACAACGCTGTTTTGAATTTCGATAAGTTATTTCAAACAACGTGCTAGCATTACCAAAACAGAATCAAAACACATTAAAAGGGTGTGTGTTGAGTTGCAAGCTTCCTTCTCATTTAACCAAGTGTTTAAAATATTTCAGAGGCTTTTTAAAAACAGAAAATAAAAATGTATGCGGAAATCAAGAATAAGTGGGTGTGGAATGTGGCCATTTAAACATTGTTATTACTAAATTGCTGTTTGGAATTTTTCGAATAACTTTCGAAGTTTTTGTAGTACTATCACGTGGTTGGTATCAAAATGTTCAAAAGAACATGAGGAACAACATATATATTTTTTCGAAAATTCGAAAAATTCCAAGATTAACACTCCTGTGACGCTTAAGAGACATAATTTTTATAAATAATTAATCATTACTTTTTATATTTAATATTAGCTAAGCTAATAGAAACTTGCATATGTTCTTGTTTTTCTATGTTGCCTTATATTAAAAACAAAAATGAAATTCCATCTCTAATTAAAGGCATTGTTAACTAGTTTTAGAATTTTAAGACAACGGAAAATTTTACCTTAAATATATAACCCATATATTGTATAAATAAATTATACAACCCGTTGTACTCAGGAAAAAAGTGGTGTTAGTATAACATAATATAATATTAATACAATGAATAATATGCTTACACAAATCTACTATTTGTTAGCAAGATAGATTATTTATTTCCAAAACTACTATTCAATAACTGTCGCAGGGTGGCGTAGATGGTTTGGTGTTGGCCTTGTACTCCCAAGTTTGTTGGTTCGACTCTCAGTCCAAGTCGGTGGATTTTCTTGATGCAAAAACTCGACAGCATTCATGTCGTATGATTACGCGGTGTATAAACAATCCCTTGGCTGCCTGTTTGGCTTTGGTGCTGTCGGCAAAATTAAATTCTCAAGTACAGTTTCACATCTTCAAAACTCATGTTCCTCTCTCTAAAGAGAGAATTGGGTGTAAAGGATTACATTTTAGCAATGGATATCCACCTATATGAAGCCACACTAAAAACTGATACCAGCTCCCGGGGAATGTACAAGGTCTGAAATGGTAAAAACACCCATCCGCATTCCCATTAGAAAAAAAAACGATTCAGATAATACAAATTTCAGAGAAAATATATTGTTTTACCCCTACATTCACTATATTAATTACTTTTCTTAAAAAAATAATAATAGTTTAGTTTTTTCAGTTGAGAAAATTTATTCACATTATTCATTGACTGTTCTATGAAAATAATGATTCAATCTTATTCAGGCAATGACTTAAAATTTCTGAATGCTAATAACAAGTTTTGTTAAATGTTTATATGTAATTAAGCTTTGGATTCTACAAATATATGAGGTTTGCCCAAGTGAAAAGTAGGCACGGGTGATTGCGTCAGAATGACTGCAGCTATAGAAGCACCTTCAAAGAGGGATATAAAGGGTGAAAGGAGGTGTCCACCGCATAAGATGTTCAATAGTGAAACCTGTTAACGGTAGAGGAAATTGATCGAAAGTCGTGCTATACAGAGATGGGTCCATTCTGGAACAATGCGTGGTCTTGCGGTTTCTGATGCAGAAGGTGAGCTTAATGCGGACATATATTGGTGAACGTCGGTAGTCTGTGGTGTACAATGATTGAGGCTGTATTAGGCTGATGTTAAAGAACATGACGCAAATTCGGATTATTTTTATAGACATAAAAATACTCAAACATTAATATTGTATATTCTGACTTCACTGTCCTGTAGAGAATCACTTATTTTATCACACTTATGACTTTTATACGAGTTGACACATTTTTGTTTTTCTTTTATAAAATATGTTTCACATTTTTTGTCTTATTCCGTAATGCTAAATGAGCTATCAATTTACATGTTAAGACGAAAAACTGATTATTTATGAAATATTTTGAAATTTTAAAACCCCTATAATATAAACAAATGCATGAGTTACAATGTCACAAAATTTTTAGAAAACTAAGGGAATTTTCTGTCCAAAAATGTGCTTCGTGTTAAGTTCACACTTTCGCACGTATGGCAAAAGCAACTTTAAACTGAAAAAATGATAAACGTTTTTGTAAGAAGCGAAAAAGGGGAGATTTTCGATCTCCGTGGAAATGCCGGCTCACACGTGTCCCATGAAACCCAGATGATCTTAAAAAAATTCCGATTGAAGGTGTTTGAATACCCACCATACTGTCCAAATTTGTCACCTTGTGGAATTCCACAATTTTTTTACCTTTTAAGAGAGCATTATGTTTCCATTTGAACGATGAACTGAAGGAATCTGTGAAGGACTTCCTCATGAATTAAGCACGATCTTACTGTGAAGCAAAGGCATAGACCTGCTGCAGGGACAAGGGTACCTGTGTTACCAAGTCCATGGAAATTTCTTTTGATTTCAATAAAGGTGTTCCCTTTATTTAACTTGTTCATTTTTCTTTCGAGCAACCTTTATCCTTAAAATATTCGAAATTTAGGTATGTACACTATTGTTTACTTTTTATGTTATAATTTAATTGCTTAGAGTTAAATAGATGTCAATTAAATTTAATAATAGAAACTTTTATAAATACTTCCGTAGACTTAAAAACCAATCACTAGATTAAAAATTATCAAAAGTATTGAAATTAATTAATACGAATGCTTTCTTAACTGTAGTGTCACAATACACTAAACCTTAACTAAAAATGTTAAGCTTTAAAATCTCTAAATTTAAATAAACCTGAGCGAATTGTTCAATATTTTAAAGGATAAGGAATTTCGAATAGCTTAAAAACTACCCGAATAAGCTGAAAAATAAGCTAGTGTTGAAAGTCATATCTCACTTGAGGCTGAAAAGCCCGCTAAAGTGTCCTTGACATGACGTAAAGAGATGAAGGTAGGAGATAGAGTTAAATGTGAAACGAGTGGCCTACATCAGGAGCAATGAATACCGATTTTAAAACTTGGGAGTCTTTTACTGAGTTACACAATGTTGATGGGGCATTGAGTCCGGGGATGGTTGATAAGCGGTGCTAGGGATGGAATATCCCCAGTATCAGGTGAAAGTGGTCCTTAAAAAACACTGCTTTCCCCGAACCTGCTATCTTCTTGATGGATAGAGTGAGGAGGGGTGTTCGGGGGCAACAAAGTCGTAAAGAACTTTTTTTAGTCGTAGATAGAAGTTCCCGATCGGACCTGTAATTTACAAGCTTTGAAAAAAAAAGAAAAAAAGAACTTCTGTTGAAAGGGACGGGAAGCAAAAAATAACCCATTCTTCTGTAAGAAATGAATTATATCTCCTGCTTGGATTCGAGTTCAGGAAAGCAATTTCGTTGGACTGTGTGTGTTATTTTTCTTTATTTTTTACCATTACGCAAGTGAACTCCAACGAAGTGCTACTCTATTATTTCGAAGAAATCATGATATATCTATGACAAGAAGGAAATCATAGTCTTATTTGTATAAAAATAGAATAAGATTTCTTATCCAATTTCCAATGTTCCTAGGTCGGATATTTTAAGTTCGAAGTAAAGAAGGAACATATATACATGCTTCTTTTTTATTACATTTTTTGCCGTGGAAAGTTATGCAAATTAAATTTTTCCACCTGTAGGCAGGAATTTGGAAAGAAACATTTTGCTTGGATATTATCATTAACGAAAGCTATAAAAGAAAATTAAAATTAAAAATATTGAAATGGTTATTGTAAATACAAATTATTGAAAGACAAATTTGCATACATATGTGTGTGTTCAACAATTCTTAAAATAAAGTTTTCCTTCAAGCTGTTTAAGGTATCCGACTACGTTCGGAACCGTGATTTTGCAAAATCGTATAAGTAGATAACATTTATGACATTTAGTGTCACTCATATTAGAAATTGTATATAGAATTGTTTTAAGAATATTTTTTATTACAATAAAAAATTTATTTAAGTACAATATTTTGACAAAAAATGAACATAGAATGACCCATTTTCAAAATATTCTCTTTTTGTGAAAAATGCTTCTATTTTAATAATATTTTGCCTGTATATAGCGCAGACCTCTGCACAGAGACTCAAGTAGAATTTTTGAAATATATAACTTAGAAGTGGGTTTATCCATGTTTTACGACAACAGAGGGGGGAAATTTTAAGAAAAAAAGCCGATCATTATTTCAATAGATTGTAACTGTGAAAATATCGTGAATTTTTTTTTTTAAAAAAAGTAGTTCAGACTCTATGGAGAAGTCCTTACTGTATATAAGCAAAATATTATTATTTTAGAAGCATTTTTTATTAAAGGAGAACATTTTGAAAAAAAGGTTATTCTAAGTTAATTTTTTGCCAAAATATTGTATTTAAATACATGTTTTTTTGCCAAAATGTCTTTAAAACAGTTTTATACATGTATTCTAATCTAAGTGACACCGTTTATAATGAAAATTATCAATTTATGCGCTTTTTTAAAATCATGGTTCCGAACGTAGTCGGATTCCTTAAGTGGATGTGGTAACTTAGTGGTTATGGTCACGAATTCATGGCCGACGTATCACGGATTTGACTCATGTTGCAGCTGAAGATTCACCGTGTAGAGAGGCTGAAGCTCACTAAATTCGTCGTGTTCAAAGTTCACCCATGTGTGGTGTGATATCTTGGAGACGGGGTTCCAGCTCAAATGTCGTCCGCTTCACTGATGTTCAAAATTATGAGGTGAGTCACGAAAAGCCCCCATGTTGCTTTACAGTACAACATAAACACACACACACATAACTCTCATTCCAGTATATTTATTTTTTATCAATATTTACATTTGTTGGTATAAATATATTGAGCTGTATATGTGAATTGCAATTAAGGTTATATATTTTTGGGGGGTTTAAAGGCTTTAGTGAATGTTGCAATATATAATCTACTAACATCTACTTCTAGCTACTAATTTTTTTTTCTTTTACTGTTTTTTTTTAGTATTTTATGATAATAAAATATAATGAATAAATAAATATTCTTAGATCTGTGTAATATATTTTAGCTTTAAAATAAGATTCACAACTAATGTACAGTTAGTCTTTTTCAGCTGCATAAATTTTACCAACCCATTGTGCTTCAATGGAAACTTATGAAACATTCATAATACTCTAACAAAACATTTTACATTTTACCTCTTAAATGTATTGTCTGAATCATTTCACGGCTTCTTTTCAGCTCTCTAATTGAAATGTTTCATGCAATTTGATATAAATAGGCAATCAAAATTTAATAGCAATTTTAGTTATGTTGAAAGATCTCAATAATTTTCAACCAGGTTTTTTTTATTTATTATTTTTTTAATAACCTGTTAAATATAACTATTTGTGTTAAACAGATCTAACACAAATAAAATAAAATTACAGTTTTCTAAGTATATAATGGTTTAATAAAACTGTTTTCATGGCATAATATTAATGAAGAGAACAATGTAAAATTAATATTTCGATGGTTGATCTGTATTTAAAACACGTATGGATCTAAAGTTCATTGAGAAAAAGGTAAATTAGAAAAGAGCTTTACGTTAGTGAAAAAGACACATCAAAGCAGTTCAAATTAACATATGGCGTGAGACAAGACTTAACACTCTAATTAAAACCAGCCATCGTGTTTAATAAAAAGGCAACTATAAATAATGAGAAATTCTTCGCACTAAAAGAATCGTAAATCTTGATTTATGTCTCCATTTGACTCGACAAGACCAATAACTTCTCGATGTTCCAAACAACTTATTAGTTGATAATCAGATCATTATTTCTAGCGTAGAAGTATTAACTAAGGCTGTGGATTATATGAAAATTTGACCTTTATGCCATTATTATGATAATCACATAATATTTGAAGAATTAAAAAGAAATATGCGACAAATCTTGGGGAATGTATGGTGCGGAAAATAAATGAATTAATAATAGCATTCCCCTATGCGCTAACAATGCCTTATGAAAAAAAATTAAGTAATAAGGAATAAGGAAGCATTTGTGTGTGTGTGTTTTTTTAAATGGAAGTTTTTATTCATATGCATGTGCTTCACTGAATTCATTTCAATAGGAAATGGAAAAAATACAGTTGAAAGTTGTTTTTTTTTTAAAAAAAAAGTAACCAAAAATGCTTGCTTTCTAAGGAAACATGTTTTTGTAAACGAATTATTCTCGAAACAAATAAGATATGAATTCAAAAAAAAGTTATATTAAACAATTCTTTTTAAATTGCCTTTTTATGCACTGAATTATTTTCAATTTAAGAAGAATGTTTATGTATTTTAACTGCCTCAAAATCAAATATTTATCAGTAATTAAGGACATTTCATAAAAAACTAATATAACAACGTCTAACCTAATATTAACCAAATGTTCTTTATTTCTATGGAGTCATGCGTTTGCTTGAGTTCATATGCCATTAAATATTTTTTGTGTAGAGAAACTAACGAAAGTCAAGTTTGTCCTATCTGAAAGTACTTATGTTGGCGTAGTAAAGAAGCTTAGAAGGAGGGAGGTGCCACCTCATTTGCCTTCCTTGCCATTTGATGGTTGTTCAAAATTTCGAAACCTTCAAGTTTCTTATTGCAAAGTGTAACGATCCCAAGCAATGCATGAGTTAGATTTAGTCTTCTCAAAATACTATTCAAGGGGTAGCAAATTATTCGAGAATCCTACAGATAATAAATACCGTTCTGGTAAACAAAAAAATAAACGCAATGTTTATTGAAAAATATGGGATCTCCCTTTACTTCTCTACAAAATCATTTCCTATAATTAAAAATTTGTTGTTTGGTCCTTGAGCTTCAGAATTCTCATAATATAGTCTTCGGCCATCACTACATTAAGCCAGGTGGTTTTATGTATTCTACAACTCTTCATCACTTCTAAAACGTTAACCACCCAAAAACTCTTTCAGCTTAGGGACAAAATAGTAATTGCATAGATGATAGTCGGTATATCTGTATTTTGTTTCAATGTATTGAACCCAAGGTTTAATGGACGAGGGCAGAACAATATTGCGAGGGAATAGTGTTGCCTTAGAACAAGTATATGTCAAATGTTTAAATAAAGGTGATGATTATGTAGAAATGGAAAAGAAACTTTAGGTGTAAAAATAATTTTTTCCTAAAGATATTGCGTGTTTTATTTTATGTTGTAAATGGTCTTTCATTTCTGCATGATCCTAGTATGCACACACGCGCATATATATTATGCATATAATTGTTTTTTTATAAAGTATTTTACTTATTTTATTAGTATTATTTAATTTCTTATCTAAGTGGGAATGACAAACACTGAGTGTTATTAGACTAATATCTTACTCTAATTTAATTACAAACAAATAAGAAAAAAAATGATTATTGAATTCTTACTTGATTACATAAGTCTGTTGTTAACTTCATTCAACACACAGACATTAGATATCGTTAAATGATTACTCAGTAAAAGTTAGAGTGTTGCAAATTGTCTCGTTTTACAGTATAGTTAACAGAGTCATTTGCAGGAAAGACATTTTAGAAATAAAATATCTCAACTCATAGTTTTCTCAAGTCAAAGAAGAAACGCACAATTAAAGTAATAAAAATACCAATTTTTATCTCTAATGGCATTGAGACTTATCTATATGGCTCATTATAGAAGAATTCTATAGACTCACTGTCATCTGCAGACATAATGGATTAAGGCAATGGAGCAGTTGCTGTAGACGCTCGTTTTTATTTTTTTCTTCCACAAGACAAAACATCCAACTTCGGATCCAGAACATTTACAAAATTTAACTCTTAAGAGATAGTAAGAGTTTCAAAAAATGTCCCATTTAATCTGGGGAGTGATTTTAGAAGAAAACTGTTGAAGTGCATTTGGAAATAATCTCGTGAAGTAAGACAAAAATATCTCTAGATTGGAAAAAAACTGATTTTTTTGCTGGTGCTAATTTTTTTTCATTTTAGAGTGAATTTTTGCAATAACCCATTCTTTTTAGTTTTTATTTAAAGGACATTTCCTAACTAGATTGAATATATTTATTAATCACACGATTCAGTTTTTTTACAGTTTTTCTATTAAAAAAAATGAAGGTCCCCCCCCTTTAGTTAATTTGGATTAATGGTAATAATGATGATTGAAAGATTACCGGTAGGAACTGTCATTTTTACTAAAATACTGTCATGTAAACAATGAAGTATATTGTTTGTTGAATCTAAAGAAGTTTCAAGGTTTTCATAAATCACTTCATTAATAGTTTAAAAAAGAGCTGTCAACTCGGGTGTAATCCTCATCAATCAAGATATCCGAAGTTAATAAGCCGAACCTTAGCTCTAAGGCAAACTTATTGAAATAATTGTTTTGTTTTTGAAAAACGTTGTTTGTGTATTTTGTTTCTTTCAAAAACATCTAAATTTAACAAATGCATCAAAAATTGGTCATTTCCTGATTCTGAAAAACTTTTTAAAATTAAATTTGTTTTGAATTTGCTATATTTGTACGAGAGTTTTACGAAGGTAATTAATTAATGTTTATAATATTTAAAAGTATAAAAATGTACTGAAAGTAAATTGTGACGTCATTGATTGTTGTGAATCCCCATCCTTGGATTCATGATAAGTTTTACAGCTTCACCAGCTGTTAAATGACAAGTACGACGTCTTCGATTGTTGTGAACTCACACCCATCAATTGTCACTAAATTTTATAGCTTCACCAGCTGTAAAATGACCAGTGCACGTGGCCATGAGGCCATTGTTTATTGTCTGAACTTGGGGAGTGACGACATCCAGACTGGTATTCATAATGATAAAGGAGAGCCGGCACCCCATTGGCAATAGGCGAAGCCTGTCTTAAAAGAATCATGTTGTCTTTTCTGGTGTGGAGAGAAGGAGGTAATAGAAACAGGTGGCGTGATGGACAAGTGTGTCCAGATGTTGTACAAGGAATTATGGCGCCTTGGGCCAGGCGGCTCGGTTGTGTATTGGTGTGTTATGCGCAAATGGGACGAGGAAGGCCGAGAGAGACTTTTGTGACCTGCCAATAAGAAGGGACGAGGGGCGTGTAGTGGGCCCACTCCTGGTTTTTAAAGGGTTTTTTTTCCCAGGAAACTAGAGAGAGAAGCCCGGCCCTGGATGGAGAAAAAGGTAAAAGCCCTGCCCTGGATCAAGAAAGCATGAGAGGAGAGCCCTGGTTGGAACGGACTGGAAGAGAGCGCTAAAGAAAAGGTCTTAGTCCGAGATTGAAGTGGAAAGGAAGGAAAAGATGATGAACGCCGGTGGCGTTGAGAATAGAATATAGACTGACTGCACCGGCTTGGCATATGAACTGTAATCTATTGCTTCATTAACAAATTGTTTAGCAAATAAACAATCATTTTATTTTCATATTAGGCTGTTATGGTTAGCTACTCACGACGTTACAAAATATTGAAAACACAGATCACCGAAATTTAAAGGATATTTAGACTACAATAAAAATAAGGTGATATATATATATATATATATATATATATATATATATATATATATATATATATATATATCAGTAGCGCACGCAGGAATTTTTCAAGGGGGGGTCCGGGGATAAAAGTTCACCATTTTTGTATCATGCTCCTTTTGATTTTATCGATTTTGGGGAACAAAACACAGTAAAAACTAATTACTGAATAAATAATTAGCATTAATTAATAAAACTAATCATTAATAACAAATACTTAATTAAATTTTACGTTCTATATACTTATAATTATAATCAATTGGAAGAAATCAAGGGCCTTCGGAGGGTCCAGACCCCAGGACCCCCCCTTTTGTGCGCCACTGATATATCAACATAAATCATAAAAACACTTATGTTTATACCAGATACATAAAATAAGGTAACTTAAACTTATTTAAATATTATAGCAGCTACATGTGATTTATACATACCCAAATACTCAAGATAGTATACTTAATCTATATGTCTCGTAGCTGAACCTAAATAATTTGTAGGAAATACAAGTGTATACTTTAGAAATTTCTTTTTTTTCCGTTTCTTTACATTTTTTCTATTTATTTTGAAAATAATTAACAGTACTAAGCATAAATGTACAAATAAAAAATGAATTTCATGTAAAATGAAAAAGAAATTTTGAAAACTGTTCAAATTTTACAAATTAGAATGCAAATGGATTTTTCACAACGAAATGAAAACCATAAAATTTTGATAAATTTTTCATCAGTAGTGATTTGAACACAAATAATGTGATATTTAAGTAAAATAATAATGTTAATTTTAAAAGAAATTATTCACACGTAAATAAATTATACTAATGGCATTTCTCGAACTTAAATAATCGTTACATTGCAATAATAGGACACATATAATATATTGTACAGATACTTATTTTATGAACGTGATATCCATGTAGGTAGGTCCACGTATTTATCTACGCATTCTTACGCTGTCTGCAAAAAATCAAGGTTTTTGGTAAATTCAAAAAATATGTATATAATTTTTCTCATTAGGTTACAATATTGATTTGTATATATAGGATTATTATTGCGAAAAATAATTATTAAACCATGTAGGTATGTCCACGTATTTATCTACGCATTCTTACGCTGTCTGCAAAAAATCAAGGTTTTTGGTAAATTCAAAAAAATATGTATATAATTTTTCTCATTAGGTTACAATATTGATTTGTATATATAGGATTATTTTATTGCGAAAAATAATTATTAAACTATTCAAGGTAATGTTAATACATTTATAATAGTAGCATTCATATAAAACATTTATTTACTTAATAAATCATTTGATTTTTATGCTATAACTTTTAGAGAAAAAAAAAGTACTTTGGGAATGATCTAAAATTTATCAAACTACATAGAAAATTACTTAAAATAACTCTTTTCATGCATAAAATGTAAATTACTTTAAGTAATGGAAATTTACGCACGATATAAATATTGTGAAATGAAAGCAAAAGTAAGTTTGTTTTATTTATATTATTTTACTTAGAAAGAATTTCTTAAGTGAGTAAATGAGAGTTATATTAACTTCGCACTATAAAACAGCATGATGGCTATTGGCGACGGACCTCGTAATTCTGAGTCTCGAACAAGTAACGAGGGTGACACTTGAGCGGGCATACCCACTCCAAACTACCACACCATGCAAACTTGCTAATTTCAGCTTAAAATATTAAATGCCCATAAGTCCCCTCTACACAGCGGATCTTCAGTGGCAACAAGACTCAAACCCATGGCATTCCGGTCAAGTGTTCGTGACCGGTAAAGAAGCACTTAAGGAAGGGTTTATACAAAAATAATTTGTGATGAAGTAATGTGTGTGTACATAGGATTCAGTATTATAATATGGATCATTAAAAAAGGCAAATTAAAGAAAAACGGTTGTTCTCGAATGCTTAAGAGGGCCGGTTTCAAGGCATGCACATGCAGCGTCTATGGGCTTTACGCGTGAGGTTAAAATAGCAAGATTTGCTTTGTATTTCGCTTAAGGCTGTTTTCGCCAATGCACAAGAGCGTGAACTTAACGCGAAGCACATTTGGGGACAGAAAAAATGCTTCAATTTTTATAAAAAATTGTGAAATGTTAACTCATGGATTTGTTTAAACTATAGTGTTTTTTAAATTTCAAAATATTTCATAAATAATTAGTTTTCCCTTTTAACATGGATAGCTCATTTAACATTACGATATAGGAGAAAAAATGCGAAACACATTTTATAAATGAAAAACGATATCAACTCGGATAAAAATGAGTGGTAAGATAAAATAAGTGATTGTCCACTGGATAGTGATGCCAGAATATAATATTATAATATTTGAGTACTTTTATATCTTAAAAAATATTTCGAATTTGGGTCCTATCATTTAACATTAGCCGCGAACAGCCTTAAGGCTTGAATATAACGCTAACTGATGTACCGTACAGCCTGGTTTAGAACCCCAGAAGAGGCAAGGATGTTTGTAAAACTATTGTGCATGTGTGGCATAAGGGACTCTAAATATTCTTTGAGCCGCAAGTCTTCTCCAGAGGTAGGTTTGAGGGAAAGAGAGATGGGATGCTCCTGACCACCTCCAGGGTGTTCTCCCTGAAATCCAATGGCTTAGCTACCAATGGGATAGGCGGTGCCGTGCATCAGGGTGCACAAATTCAGGGGGTCGAATCTTAATCACCTAGCAAGCCGAACTTGCGATAATTTCTTCCAAATTTATGGTGTATAAAATGTTGCAACATAACTATAATCATGACAATTCAGTTGAAAGTAATTTTGAACTGGTAGAGAATTCCCCTAAATTCTTTCCGATGTTTGTTTAAAGTTGCGAACTTTACTTATTGAAAAGTTTACATTATTTTCAATTTTTTTTTCTTCATCTTCTTAAGTTGTTACTTGAAATTTCTATGAAAAATCTTATACTTATTATTACATCTTAAGAAACCTACACAAGAGGCTTTGATTGATTGATTGATGGAATATTAACGTCGCACTGTTCAGCTACACGAGGGCTTTTGGCGACGGACCACGTAATTTTGAACTATGGTCAAGTGACGTGGACGACACCTGAGCTGGCACCCCCTCTCCTAACTACCACACCACACCAACGGGAGGACGTTTCAGCTCTCGACAGATTTAACGTGCATCGCTGCCCTACACGGCGGGTCTTTAGTGGTATAGGGCTCGAACCCGTGACAAAGCAAGCCACGGTCCGATACCTATACCACTCGGCTACCACGGCCACCTACACAAGAGGCAATGCCGTCCTAGTTATGCTCTATTTTTAATAACAATATAATTAATTCATAGTAAGCTAGTTTCCTCTATTTCAAGATTTTTCGCAATCTTCTCGCATCTACAATAGACTGATGTAATTTTGTCCTTCCCCCTCCACTGCCCTTTTGCAGAGTTTTTTTTTTAAAAATAATATTGAAATGTGTATTTTCTTGTTCATACATATTTTTTATATCATTTACTTTCCATCTAGGTCAGCGATACTCAACATGCGGCCCGTGGGCAGCATGTGGCCTATCGAGCCTTTTTAAGTGGCATGGTCATGGCCCATTGTTCTGAGAAGTTTACTTATTTAAGAACATAGTATTACAAATTTGGTGGGAAATTCTTTGTCAAGAAATCAAATATATCAATTTTGCTTTTTGCTGTAGGGGTCGTACGGGTACGAATTGATATTATTTTTCTATTTGGAACGGTTACGGTTAGTGATAACAGACAACAGTGGCGTAGTGAATATTCTATGCATGGAACTAATTTTTAACTATCTTTCATATTATGCAAGTGAAAAATTTTCGAAGAAAATATATAATTTCAAGACGATTGGGAGGTTGACTATTTTGTAGTGATAAACAAACATGGATCGTTAATTGTTTGATTTGGCATGAAAGTGATGTATTTAAGAAAAAGCCAATAAACGGGAATCATTCAATGACACTTTTCCTCGAAGATCTTTTTCAAGAGGTGATAAATAGAATTTCTTGAATAATGTTTGCAACAGCAACAATTTTTGTCAGTGGCAATATTACAGCGGTAACAAAGACATATAAAATCTGTTACATTACTGGTAATTATATGAAACCGTTTACTGAGAGATGCAGAAATTATGAAGAAATGATGTATCCGACTACATTCGGAACCGTGATTTTGATAAAGCGTATAAATGAATAATACTTATGATATTTAGTGTCAGCTAAAATTAGAAAATGTATATAAAATTGGTTTTAAGAATAGTATTAGAATAAAAATTATTTAAGTACAATATTTTTTACAAAAAATGAACATAGAATCTTTCAATTTTCAAAATATTCTCCTTTTGTGAAAAATGCTTCTATTATAATAATATTTTACCTGTATATAGCTCAGACCTCTCTAAAGAGACTCAACTAGAATTTTTAAAATATGTAACTTAGAAGTGGGTTTATTCATATTTTGTGACAACAGAGGGGAGCAATTTTAATAAAAACGCCAATAATTATTTCAATTCGTGGTAACTCTGAAAATAATGTGAATTTTTTGAAAAAATTCTAGTTGGGCCTCTGAAGAGAAGTCTGAGTTATATATAGGCAAAATATTTTCAACATATAATAGGAACCATTTTCCACAAAAGGAGAAACATTTTGAAAAAAAGGTTATTCTAAGTTAATTTTCCCGAAATGATTGTATTTAAATCAAGTATACTAATAATATCATTAAAACAATTTATACATGTATTCTAATCTAAGTGACACTAAATATTATATTATCCATTTATGCGTTGTTTCAAGGCATCTGCGGTTTCCAGCGTGATCCGGATATTTTTAAAAGGCTTCTAATGTAGTGTTAGTGGCAAAAATAAATAAAAAATAATAATTTAAAGCAAAACAGTTAAAATATTTTGATCATTTTTCCACGTTTTAAATTTCAAATGTTATCTTGACCTTAAAGCATCCCCCGTCCCCCATTTACACTAATGTTGCGGCCCGTGAAATAGATTTAAATATGTATGCGGCCTAGCAGAAAAGAAGTTTGAGTACCCCCTGATCTAGGGAGGACCATTTTTGTAGCTCTAAGCCCTCTGGTGGGTAAGTTTGGTAGCGAGGATTCCCCCTAAAGACGTTTGTAGCGTAGCGTTACGCGTTTCCTTCCTTATAACGTTAGTAAGTACTCACAAGCAAGAAGCAATACGTAA